>JAQZBX010024240.1:0-30302 GCA_029593785.1 Cabassous unicinctus
CCCCCCTTGCTGCTTGTGCTGCTGTGTCCATTCGCTGCGTGTCTTCTCTGTGTCTGCTTATCTCCCCCTTGCTGTGAGGTCTTGCTGCATCAGCCCACGGCTCCGCGCGAGCCGGCCTGCCCTCACAAGGAGGCGCCGGGAAGCGAACCCGAACCCGGGGCCTCTCATATGGTAAACGGGTGCTCTATCCATTGCGCCACACCCGCTTCCTGCCGTGAGGTTGCTGCATCAGCCCACTGTACCGCTCAGGCCGGCGTGCCCTCACAAGGAGGCCTCGGGACGCGAACCCTGGCCTCCCATATGGTAAACGGGGGCTCTATCCACTGAGCCACACCCGCTTCCCTAGAGGAATTTTAGATTCAGGTTGTTGACTAGACTGGATGAACTTCAAGTCTAAATTCTATAAACTACTAAGTTTTACAAGATGGTTTATTGGGCTAGGGGTAGAACGTCTGAGTTCTATCCCCAACTCCTTCCCTCATTAATTGTAGGGATTAATTAACTATAGCACACATCTACAGTTGTCCATCAAATACTGTCCCCTGTCTCCCAAAGTTTTGTGATGTGCAAAGTAGATGCAAAAGTGTCTTTCTAATGAGGCACTTGGCTCTTGATTCAAACATTGAAATGATACCATAGAAACTAACCTTAAAACTGAACTCTAAGTCCCAATCTTCACATACCTATGAGACATCATCACTTGCATGATCTCAACATACAAGCTCATTATCACTTCAAGTTCAGCATAAACAAAATCGTGGACATTATCATCTGCCCTCAAATCATATCTCTGGCCCACTTCCCTATTTCCATTATGAATACTGTTTTTCCCCTAATTATCCATATTTGAGGCTTTAAAATACCTGTGGGTATTTTCTTTCCTTTATCTTCCAATCTACACAGTCACTAGATGTTGCCCATTCTTCTTGCAAAATTTTTATCTTCATCCCATTCTTTCAATCCTCATGGCCCTTCTCTCATTCCTGAAATTTCTAACAGTCCTCTAAGTGGCTCCCCATACCTCCAGCCTCTTTCTGTTTAGCCCTCAAGACTGAGCCTGTACAATGCTGCTGACTTTATCTTCCTGGCATGCCTAGTTTCCTGTCCAACAGCCTCCAATAATGCCCAGTGTCCTCAGGTAAAATCTAAACCCCTCAGTCTTGGAATAAAATCTCTTTCATTATGAAAGCACATTCCCTTTCTATGTGATTTTTTTTTTAAAGATATTTTAAAAAATTTTTATTCTTCCCCCCACCCCCATTGTTTGCAGTTGCTGTCTGCTCTCTGTGTCCATTTGCTGCGTGCTTTCTGTGTCTGCTCATCTTCTCTTTAGGAGATACCAGGAACCGAACCTGGGATCTCCCATGTGGGGCAGAGGCACTCAATCGCTTGAGCCATTTCAGCTTCCTGGTTTATTGTGTCTCTCGTTGTCTTTCCTCTTTGTGTTTCTTTGTTGCATCATCTTGTTGTATCAGCTTGCCACACCTGCCCGTTGGGCCCGCTCACCTTCTCCAGGAGGCATCAGGAATTGAACCCAGCATCGCCTGTGTAGTAGGCGCGAGCCCAATCGCTTAAGCCACATCTGCTTTCCTCTGTGTGATTCTTAACACCCCTCAATAGGAGCCCCCAGGCTAGAATATGCTTAACCCTGTCTTCTGAGTTCAGTGAGTGTTTCTTCTGCAGTCCCTTCCTGCCTGGTGACCCTATCCCTGCACCTCTGTCCGTCCAACTTCTAGTCATCCTTCCAAGTCAAATCCCAATTCGTCCATGAGACCTTCGATGGCCATGCCATGTAACATGAGTGTGTTCCCCTCTCTTGAATTCTTACATCATTTCCCTTTCCGCCTGGCGATTAAATACTACCATATATTACTGCTCATGTTTTAATATGAATGATTCTTTTATGCCCAAGGTTATAAAGGGGAAGGGTCAGAACTCAGACTTCTTGAGAATTCTCCAAGGGATCTGCATATAGATGCTTCAAAAATACATGGGTTAAATAGATAATCACCCTAATAAATAACTTTATTAAACCAAATAAGTATTTTTCTAATAAATATAGTAAACCATTTTGATCCTATAAAATACCTTTAAAACCATTTTAGGAATGGAGTACATCAGATTACAAACTTTTCTCCAAACCTGACCTCAAAGAGAAACAATTTCAATAATGCCTCAAAGAAATATTATCAGAGAAATACTCTTTAGGGTCCAAACACCCTTGTGATCAGGTCCATCCAGTTTTATCCTTCAGGGAGACCTTTACACTTCATCCCAGGAGTCAAAACTTTGCTGAAGCTCTTGGTATAGCTAAGAGCATATAAAATCATCTCTCTAGAATTATAACACTCACACACAAAGTCGCTTTACAGATTCTTAAAGGGATTTGTCACCCATTGCGAAGATTTTGCTTTTCTTGAGAACTGCTTTAAGTTGGATGTCATAGTACAACCTATAGACTTGTCTGCTTAAGCAGTAGGAAACAAAAGGCCCCCATTTGAAAAGAACTACGTTCTTCAGTAATTACCTATTAATGGTCAGTCAAATTTCCCCCATTTCCTTAAAGGGTTAAATCAGTCATACTGTCACTTCCGTCAAAGTGATCTCAAATCTTATAAAAAGGATAGGGACAAACCCATCTGTGCCCTCCTACCAGCATAGCTGACCCCATGGCCTCTGAGTTACCCACTAACTCTCCCAATGCATAATTTAAACCAGTGCATTCAGATTTCAATTCCTGTGGAGACGAAGTACATGTGTTCCCAGGCTGCTGCACAGAAGAATTTGAATGTAAAGCCTGAATGCAATTCTGCTTACAATAGCAAAAAATTCTAGTTAAACCTAAAGAACAACTTATATAGGTCAAGCAAAGCTAGGAGGGTGCTATTCATCTATCTGAAGGCGTATAAGGTATATATGCAAACCCTGGCCATTTGTTTTTAGACCTTAGTTAATCTAGTATCATCTGTATGAAATATAAGAATGGGAGTGGTGATAAAAATGGAAATATATAAAACTGCTGAGTTTTACATATCAAAACATGCAACAATATTTCAATATAATCTAGTATTATGAAATTTTCAACAGCAAATGCAGTTTATCAAACTACATCAAATATTTGCATAAACCAAAGTAAACTAATGCCTCCTGTACATTATTCAAGAACTATCCTAAAAGCTGCTAAAACATTTCATCTAAATGACAAACTATCTCAATTTTCATATCTCCATTGAATCTCAGTTATTGGGAAGGAAAATGGTAGATCCTTCTCCTCGGCTGTAACTATAAGTAATTAAAGCATAGCTCAGATATTGCAGTGACAGATTGGGCACATTTACAATAGATAAGTATCAGGTAAGAAATACTATATACATCAGTGGCCCCATAAAGATAAATAACCCTTGTAACTTCTTGGAGCTGAGCTGCCTGCTGTCATAATTTGCTTCATGCATCCTTTAGGCGTGTCATTACCTGAGTGAGGACAAAAGACGGGCTTATTGTTGAATTTGAGGCAAATAACTTGGAAAATGGTTTTGGAAATCAAGCTCTTAATTCAAATTTTAAGTGTTCCAAAATCCCCAGAGATCGGCTTTGATTAGATCATATTTATTTCTATGACACTTTGAATAACTAGCATAGGTTTTCACTTGAGGAGAGTTCCATTTCAAAAACATTATTGGAATCTGCAAAGAGGAAATTTCAGGAATAATACAGGTAATGACAGCTTCTCTAGATGTATCTGTATTTTCTCATTTTGAACCTCACAACAATTCAGTGAGAAAAACTTGGTGGGAAGAATAATCTTCCCATTTTGCAAAAGTGGAAACTGAGACTCGGGGATGCTAAACAATACAGCCGAAGTCAGCTGAGACTAGAAACCAGTCCTCCTTTAAACTCTTCCTCAATTTGGTTTTGTTTGTTTTCCTTGAAAGATATTTTTTGAAAGGTCTTTTTTTTTCCTTCAAAAAAATTTTGTGGCCACACCATGTGAATAGTTTGGTTTTTGGCTTTTTCACTTGATATTTCATTATGAAAATTTTGTTTAATATTTTCTGAAATTACATGCAGTTGCTGCGTAATATTCCATTATGTGGATACACAAGTGAAGTATGTCTATAGTGTTTAGTTTGTTGTTTATAATTTTCTGACACCATAAATATTACTGAAATGAACATTATTAAACAAATTTAGAATCGTCCCTCTCAGTTTCCTTAGGTTAGAGTACTATAAGTTTAGTGGATATTCACAAGTTGTTTTTCAGAAAACTTATATTCTTTCTGAATTTATACTCTTAACAGCCATGCTGGTATTTATTATTATGTCTTGTTTTTAATCCTTATTAATATAATGGGAAAGATTATATTTCTTTTATTGCATTAATTCACATCTCGGTGATTACTGAGACTAATTTTTTGCCATTCATGTTTCTACTTTTGCAAATTATTATCTTTTTCCATTTTGAATTGGACTTATATCATATGTCTTATTAGTGACATAGAAATTAACCCCTTGATAAAGTTTTTGCTAATTTTTCCTAGTAGATCATTTAGCATTTAGATTTTTTAATGGGGTTTTTGTAGTATACAAAATTTAACTTTTATGGAACAAAGCTATTTTCTCCTTTATGATTTTTACTTTTCCTTAGAAAATCCTTACCCATCTTGAAGAAAAAAGGATTCTCTTGTATTTTTTCTGGGTTTCACAGTTGCTTTTTACCAACCCTTGGATTACCAATGATTTACTGCTGAGTGAAAAGCAGAGAAAAATGATTTCATTTATCTGAGCTCCTGTGAACGGCAGGCTAGAAAAAAACGCCATTTCACTCGTAATTCTTTGGTTCTTATTTGCAAGGCTGGCTTAAAATGCATTCTCTTTTTGTGGGTTTTATATAACTTACCATTTGTTTCTCTTGGCCTCTCTGGCTATTTTAACTGCAAATCTTCTGGGCAGATGCCATTCAAAGTCCTGAGTTTCACCATTAATAGCATTCAGTACACATCATAATATTTATCACTCAGCATTATCATTAGTGATAGTTACATAAATAATTCCCTACTCTTAACATTAGCCCATTGACAGAAAATATTCAGCAACTAAATAGTCTAATATTCATATTAAAAGCAAATATACCTAGTTTGACTATAAAATAAGACTGATTTCTCTAAACATTAAACAAGAAATCATTTATACTCAGCTGTATATACAAATGCATATATTTCACACATCCATGTACATTTGCAATGTGCATGTGTGTGTGTGTGTGTGTGTGTATAATCGCTCACTAATCTTATAAAATAGGCTGAGACAGAAACATGATTTGAGATCTCAGGCAGACTGGTTGAGATCATAACTACATGAAACAACTGCCAGGAGGAGACCAACTAGGGAATTGAACAGATTAGGTAACTCAGAAATTTAGACATTTCCCCCCATTATGTTCCTCATTGCAGTTTTGTAATAAAAACATGAGCAAACTTCAAAGGAAGCTCTGTAGTAAAGGTTAATTGCCACTAAAGAAGAGGGTGGGCCCAAGCGCCAGTACTTTGTGCCCAACTTGCAAGCAGACAGGAAGGATTACACGTGGCTGAGAGCAGAGGATGTGTGCCCGGCTCTGGGAGAAAAGGAGGCTCTGCCAAACCTCAAAGCCCCACCAGGGACCTCCTGGTAGGACGTGAGCACATGAACACGAGTCCATGAGTCGATGCCTGCTGACCATGGGGCAGGGAAGGGAGGGGGAAGACACCAGTTTCCTTCAAAAATTAAAACCGGACATGCTCTTCTTCCCTTGTTAGGACAATTCCAAAGTGGTTAGAGCAGCATGTTTGTGAGAAAGCAGAGGCGCTCAGGAGCCAGCTCTGGTGCACCAGCAACGGGGCCAATAAACGCGTGCTGGACTTGGGGAAAAGGGTGGAGCCCAAGTAATGCCAGATGCACAAACAGAACAAAGAAAGAGGCTATGAATTGGCCAGCAAAATATTCTGTGAGAATGGCCCCAAGATAATGAAATTTAAGATCCCAATGAAAGGAAGAAAGGAAACTAGTAAAAGTAAGGAAAATGAATTTCCAAAATACTGACTTCAACAAGCTGTGAAGGGCTGTAGTAACAGTCCAGGAGCACAAGTTTAGAAAATAGAGGAATTTAATAGAAGGAGAAGCTGCTGATGGACACAGACTTCAGAAGGTCCTGCCTCCAAAAAGGAATGAGAAAAACACAGACTTAAGTAGAGTCTTTGGCTCTGGACTGCATTTGTAGAATCCATGTCTCTAGAGACCATTTTTTCTGTGTGTGAAATAACCTATCACCATTGCTTGTTACATGGAAATTTTTAAATGACCTTTTAAGCTTCCTTGTACCTCTACTATTTGCTACTTCCCTGTACATACTGGTCCATCTCTTCCTTATGGAACCTTTTTATCCAGTGTTACCTAAAAATATTTCAATAGGCTGTCGAAAAGACAGCATCCCCTCCCGCCTGCTCCCCCCAAAAATGTAGAGAGTGTTAGGAGGCACAGTAGAAAGGGAGATGGAAAAAACATCACATAAATCAAAACTAGAGAACTAAATCAGTGAGCAAACATTTATTTTCTCATAGTATTGTGGTATACCTCTTGCTTGTCCTGTGGCTTTTAAATCTGGCTGAGACTTTCTCCATTTTCCTAGGAATTTCACAGACATTTCACTAAACAATTGTGTTAAACTGGTAGCTCCAAAGCTATTATGAAATGGATTTGGCCACTTCCAATGTTCCTCTTCAGAGATAGAACTACGATTTTAAAAAATGGTTATGGAAAGAAATTGCCAGAAAATTTATAATTTAGGTGCCAGAAAAGTCCTTTAGCATCTAGTTACAGAATCTAAAACAACTAAAATAAGGGAGTTAAAGTTATGTGAGTAATATTCCAAGCAAAAACATGACCTGGTACTATGTGGCTTGTTCTGTTGTTAGGAAGCCATGATCACCAATACCCACTGGAATGACCAGGGAAGAACAGACTTATCACACATCAGATAGTGTTTCTTGTATAACTACGTGCCTCAACTTTCTTTTAGCAATACAAATTTTTAAGAGACTTTTGGCAACCTTTGACCTGATGGCTTTTCCCTTAAGCTCTTTATATCCCCAAAGTGATTTTCCTTCAGATTCGTTTAGAGTAAAGGAGAAATGCCCTGAATTTATGTCACAGCAGACTGGGTGGTTACTCCTCAGGCAGTCCAAAATGACCAGAGTACAGCCTTTCAGTATTCAAGCCATATCTATAGTAATTATTTGCCAGCATATCTAAAAGAAGGCAGGCATTTCCTGTTGCACACAAATGGGACACTCTTATCTAAATTACTGTTTAAACAGGTATTTAAGAAAAGACTATCACAGGCAGGAATTTACTGATGACGGAACACATTAGTTTAGGGCTGGACACATTAGTCGACTACTAAGCATTGTCAGAGAAGGAAGCATATCAGCATCAGGAAGGTATAGAGAATATTTTACAACTCCCATATGGGTCAAGATGGAGGACTGTAAAGTATGCCATTTGCATTTGGGAAAAGTAGGAAGTCTGAATTCGGCAATGTGTTACTCACTCCTGGAGTAAGGTTGAGGGTCATAGCTTGAAGTTTTTGGAGTCCCTGTCTCCTTATCCATCACATAAGCATTTGGATAAGTTTATCCCCAGCTCCATTCTGCTCTCGCAATCTCCAGTTATACATAATGAAAACCAAAGGGTGGTCAAAGTTTGCTGTACCCAAAGCTTAGAAAATATATTTCCTAGAAAGACACTTTGAGACCTGCTTGGTCTCTCCCAACACATAACCTAGGAGAGACTGCACTCTGGCTCCTGAACCTTGCTCCAACCAGTTAAACTGGAATTTATTCCCAGTAGAGGCTTATAAAACTGGGCTGTTATTCTCACATTAAGTAGACTGCCCTCTGGTGAGGACTGTGGTTTACGTGTGGGCAGAATGTGTGGTTTACTACCTCTAATTTGTTTATGTTGTTGATGGTGGTTTCAGAAGAAAGCTGTAGCCCTTCACATTCTAAAGAGTGGCCTGATTTGCTTCCTTTAAAAAAAAAGTGTTTTAACAGGGGCATGAGGGAGCATTAATGTGCCATTGCTAATGGAGGAGCAACTGGGATCCTTTTGACCCCAGCTTTGCTTCATTCAGCTCTGCATGTGAAATGAGAGCCCCAACTTGTTTATTATAATTACCTAAGTGTGGCTTGGTGGCTTTTGGCAGAGATCCCTCTTGCCTCCAAAGGAGAGACCAAAACTCAGGAGCTATGGGCTAAAGGAAGGAGAGGGGAAAAAATTACATTCTACAGCAAGGAGACTGCACTCTAATATAAATAATATATGCTTTATTCAAAACAAACTCCAAAAGATGAACATCAAAAAGTAGATGAGATTGAGTTCTGCTTTCTACCATACGATAAACAAAAATAGGTGTGCAAGAGAACTGAATACACAGTGTAGATATAAGTTCAAATTCTTTCTCACAGCAGATTTAATGCAGACCCTCCCCTACTGCTACAAAACAGAAGAGCTTTCTTATAGCCAGGAGTCCTACATAAAGAAAAGAAAATAATTATGCATGTCTGGCAGAAGAGGGAGTTCTAGCAATGGCTTGCCGATAAAAAGGAATGTGAACAAGCAATAGAGCACTAACCTAACCACACTTTTGGCTTGATAAGATGCAGAGAGTTCCCCCAAAGAATGAAATTTTGTTAGCGTCCTCACATTAGGTTTTATTTGAAAATGAACAATGCTCCTCATTCTCACAAGGCTTGGTAACTACAAGGCAACAGTGACTTCTGGTCTTAAAGTGATTCTTTGGGGAAAGTTCCTAGATTTGGCTAGTTTCAGCCTGGACTCTGATGGCCCCACTGCAAACTACAGCATCTTCAGTACAAAATAAGTTTAGATGATCCCAAGGAGTAAAATTTTCTGCTCCCCCTTCTAAGCTCTAAAAGCTCCCATATTGAGTTTCTCAACACTACATCTTATTAAATGTAAAATCATTCAAAACCATGGGGATGGATGGAATGTCATTGAAAAACATAAAGGAAGGGTGGTTTTTTTAATCTGAGAAAACATTATACACTTTGATAAAAAAAAGTTTGCAGAAAAATATGAACAGATGTGCTACATATACGTGTATACATACACCAAATAGCACTTATGATTTGAGAAGGGGTAATTTCAACATTGCTAAGTGGTAACACAAGTTAGATATTTAAGGGAATGCTGTAATATGACAACTTCATAGACTACCAAACTATGTATGGTCTCTGGAAATTGTCATTATCAACATGTTCAATAACTAGTAGCATTAAGTGGTCTGTACAGTATCCTTCATATCTAATTGAGTCACACAGTCTATGACACTTGACGGGCACCAGGCATTGCCTCCAAATGAGAACCGACTTAGAAAAAAAAAAGGCATTCAGGACCTCTTCTATATAAATTACTATCGTTTGCAGCAAGAGTGGATTATAAATGTTTGCTGGCAAAACTAAATTTATTTACAAACTGGTCCTAATTTATTTATGGCTCCAGTACAATCGGTTTGTGCCAAAATATTTATGTTATCTGTACTTCTGCCTCACTAAACTCTACCACCATCATAAACACTGTTGAAAAATTATTTGCAGTTAGCAGGATTTAAACTACCCATTACATCACAGCTAGTGCCAGTAAACTTTTACACTGGTTGATAACATTTCCTCCGTGAAATAAATATACATTTGACTTTCAAAATCTTTGGTGGGCTCCATACTACGAAAAGGGAAGGATTAAACAGATACTCCTGTTTTTAAAAGTTTTGTGTGAATGCTTCAGTTTATAGACATTCAACGTTTCAATTGACATTTTGAGGATAAATTACAAAAGCAACCAGATTTAAATACTTTCCTAGCATTAAAAGAATAATTACATGCTTGAAGTATTAGGGCGATAGTCTTTGCTAAAGATGATATCTCTCAGTCTCATTCATTTACCTATCCCTGAAACAATAGTTTGGTACCACTTTATGCCAGGCACTGTGAAAGTGGCTAAGGGTGGATATAGAATTGAATAAGATAAAATGCCAATACTAAAGTAGCTTAGAGGTAAGTAGCAAAGATAACAGGTGACTATGTAAGAATAAGTAAGATCTAAGATTAGTTTAGAAAGAGTGATGAGTGTTAAGAGTTGAATATAACTAATCTTGCAAGAGCTAATGCCAATCTTATAGAAACACCTAGCCTTAGATAGAATAAAACCCTATAGACACTCAATTTTTGAAGATTAGTCCTCTAATTTCAATTATTGGAGGAACTGCAATTGTCATTCACATTTATTTCTGAGTATTCCCATTTTTTACAGGAAAGTAAAGAACAAAACAAGGAGTATTTCCTCTCACTGCTTCTAAATAGCTCATAAAATGAGGAAACAAACAAGTTCTAAAACAACTTTGTCCACTACAAAATAAGCCAAGAAAAGATATGGAGAAGTGGCTGGTTTTTCTGCCATATAACTAGTATAATTGTATTTCTTCTTGGTCTGCTTCATTCAAAAAAGACTCAAAGTTCTGTGAACCAGGTGGGACTGCTGCAATGCCAATGAAATTCCCAGCGGCCTATAAATGTCCCAAACTACAACATGTATCTTCCAGTTTGAGTTGAAAGTTGTTCCAAACAGACTAGAGATAGTAGAGATAGTTCTGGTTGACCTCTGAACAGTACTATGCTCAGAGGCAAAACTGGCCATATCACCCTAGAAGTTCCAGTGGCACCAATCAAGATCAAGAGACATCAGAGAAAATGGCAGATAATGGTTCTTTTCCCAAACAATATGCACATATGCCTACAACAGTCAGAGTAACTTAACCAAAAGCCAAAGTGTATGTGTGTGTGTGTGTGTATTTTTTATGAGGTACCAAGGATTGAACCCAGGACCTTGCACATGGGAAGCAGGCATTCAACCACTGAGATACACCTGCTCCCTGAAAAATAAATTTTGATAGATAAAATTTTAAATTTATATGGTGAAGAAAAAAAGATCTCAGAAAAAAAGGAGCTATTTATTTTTTTCACCAAGGTACTTCAAGAAAAGGAAGGCCAGGAACTCAGATATCTCTAAGTTCATACTAGTAGCATGTGCATAAAATATATTGCTACTCATTTATATTAACATTATATAAAATGACTCTTCCTTAATCCAGGAATTATTCTCCAGAATGAATAAAATCTCAGTGATTTTGTTTTTTGCTTTTTCTTGCAATTTTATAAATTTATTCCAATATATCTTTTTAAACAAACTGCTAAATAAGTTAAATAAAATATTTTGGCATCCTATTGCTTGAACCAGGATAATTGATTGAAATATCCATTTTTCATAGAATTGTATAATATCAGAACTAAAGAAGACAACACATTATTAGTTTACTCATCTAAACATCTAAGATGCTTAATGATCCACACATATTTATGGATCAACCCATGGAAACCTCTGTACACCATGACTGCCCAAGGGAAAAAATTACAAACGTTTTAACTATGTCAAAAATATATGATGGTAAGAAAATATACTGGGGCTGGAGATATAATCGAAGTCTTTAGAATAATTATACAATAACTTAGCAGCCTTTGTACTGTTCTTGATTTTGTTGTTGAATTAATATGCCTATGCCTGCTTCATTCAATATTTTAATACTCATCACTACCATTAAATCTCACCTTCTACAATCCAGCATACGACACAAAACATTAATAATTTAGTCATCGAAACCTCTACATGCAAAGCACCCCAGGAAGTCATAAAGAAGAATAAAGCTGCTTTCAAAGGACTTCCAGTCTAGTCAGGGAGATAAGACAAATGCCCAGGAAGAATTAATTTATATAAAATAAAGCCACATTGAATAGAGTCAAGTGAATGGTACAGAAAACAAGGACCACAGTGTTCAACAGTAAAAGTGATATTACTTTTCTTTGAGGGAAAACTGAAGTAGAAGATGGCTAAAAATTCAGCTTGTGATGAAGACAGATAATCAAGAGGATTGTGAAACAAAGGTTATATATAGACTTTGGCAGAGCCTTGATGAGGTAATGACTTTTAATTGGATTGAGTTTATCATCTTTGCAGAGGTACAGCAGACACAGAAGAAAGGATTAGAGTGATTTCCACTTTCCATTATTTGGCATAATGAGAAAACAGAGGGTGGTCCACATCCCTGGGACATATTATGAGCCATAGGAGATGCTTAACATGTCAGTTTGGGGTAGTACAGAGCTCTCCTAAATAAACACATTTATTTGGACATAGTTGAGTCAAAATAAGTCACCTGGGGAAAAAGGTTACAGGTCATTAATTTGCATAGTACAAAGGATTTATGAATTTTTAAATTAACTCTCTTGGATCTCTACACGATTTCAAACAGTAGGGCATTTCTGCATTTTTTTTCTTCAAAGTTTATTTAGCTTAAAGGGTCAAATGAAAATACTTGGCTGAAGAAAAACCAGCTGAGCAGAATTTCTTTCTTCTAGGTGGAAAAGAAGTACCTTATAAATACTTACAAGGAATAGAATTATATACATCAAGTCAAAATGCAAAACAAAGAAGTGTAAAAATGTGGTGAATCATAAAAGGATCATGCAATTGGCATACCCCAAATCTGAGGGCACCCACATGGGAGAGGTCATTAAAGCATACCTCCTCCAACTACAGGTGGTATGGGCAGGGATCATGGGTGCCTGATTTCACTGCAGAATCCCTAAATCCAGCAAAGTTTCTAGCTCATGATAATGTAATCCAATGTCTATTTGTTGACTTGAAAACTTCAGTGAAAGCAAGCATTGTATTGGAGAATAGTGAGTGGTACCACCTTTTCCTTCTCTAACTTGGGAAATTCTAACATAAATGTGCAGAAGACATCATACAAACTGTCCTCAGTCTGTTTAAGGATATAGCAGAAATGCCCCCACTGAAGGAAAAGAAATTTCACATTGAATCTACACACAATTGTATGCACACATGCATTCACACACATACACCAAATACTCAAGATGCTTAATAGATTAATTTAACCAAATGTAATCAGTTCAGAGTTTGTACGATGTGCTCCTCAAATTCCAACATCTTCAAACATATTTGTTATAAACGAAATAAAAACAAGCAATAATTCCTTCTTTGGATAAACTGTGCATTCCTCAAGATTTTTACTGAGTCCTCCAGGAAGGAAAAACGGTAGACCAATATGAAATATTCCCAATGAAATTCAATTCTGCTAGCATTTATTGTGGCTTCTGCTATGAACCAGCCATACCTTATAGGAAGTAGAATGTAAGCTTCATGAGGGTGAAGATTCTGATTTGTTCACTACTGCATCCCCAGCCCCAAGCATAGTACTTAGCACATAGTAAATGTTCAATAAATATTTGTTAATGAATGAATAAATATCGGAATGAATGAATACAGAAATTAACCTGTAAGGTTATTCAGGCTATGCCTCAGAATCACATATGGAGTTTAATCTTAAAAATACAAATTCCATGGCATTTTTGAGATTAGCAATAAAGGATCCTTACTTCTGTGACAAAATCATTCTAACTAACATGTCCAGTTTTCTACTCTATAGTCTCAACCCACAATATCATGAGTAAATTCAGGTGATCTGTGAAACACAGACCAAAGTCAATTCCTTTTTAAACCAGAAGACCACACAGGGTCTTCTAGTTAGTCCACTTAACTAGTTATGTGACCGCAGATAAGCCCCTTAATCTACTTGAGCCTCAGTTTCTCTGTAGATTTCTGATGTCCATCATTATGGTAACCACTAGCCACATGTGGCAATTGAGTACTTGAAATGTGCCTACTACATATTGAGATTTGCTGTAAGTTTAAAAATATGAACCAGATTTCAAAGACTTGGTGCCAAAAAAAATAAAAATATCTAGTTGATAATTTTTGTATATTGATTACATACTGAAATGATACCATTTTGGATATATTAAATTAAATAAAATATATTGGTAAAATTAATTTCACCGGTTTCTTTTTATTTTAATGTGGCTACTAGGCTATTTAAAATTAATATGTGGCTCATATTTATATTTTTATTGGACAACACTGGTCTATGAAATACCTGTGACACAAAGCTGTATTAGTAACCAGAAGAAAAAGGCACTTGAGCATATTCTGTAAATTGTGAAGAAAAATATAAACGCCAAAATTTATGATCATTATTCTTGGGAAACGTTCTCAGGTCTCTAATCTTAGTGACAGCTCTTGAAGACCAGTGCCTTTCAAGTCTACCTACATTCAGAGAGCAAAACGTGTTGAAACGGTTCATGAACAATTCATTCCACACCATTCCCCTATCAATAAATCTCTCAATAAACACTTGGTGAAACCAAATGTAAAGGGGCATCAATGTAGTCATTGACATGGTATGAAAAGATGAGCTCATTCCAGAACACTGCCCTGCCAGTTTCTGTGATGATGCAGAAAACAGCCTGGGCTGAGTAAGGCTGGAGGAAGGTTTGTATTTGAAAGACACTTTATTGGCCAGTGAACAATGAGCAATATTTGATGGTGGGAAATGATAAACCTATTCTGTGATTTCAATCCAGGATACAGCAGGCGGGAAAACGTCATGGGATTAATTTCTCTTTCCCCTTCCCTTTGGTAGGACAGTTCAATTCTCCCCCCACAAACATCCTCGTTCTGTCTCTTCAAAAAGAATATGTGCCTTCAAACACCTGGCAGATAAAAGAATACAAAGAACTTTCCTGCTGTTTCTCCATTAGTGTGGTGCAGTTGCCGAACCTCCAAATACACCTCCGAGATCCAGGCTGCTGAATGAACATGGAGACAGCATTAGGGTTAGAGTTAGGCTGTGCCTGCGTTGCACTGCCATGTTGATATTCCCAAGAGTTTTAGGAAGTTCAAGTAGGTATGGAGACAAGCAAACCCACCCAGTGTACTCTCTCAAAGCTCTATTATGCAAATATGAAGAATAACCAGAGTTCCTATGGAGGTAGAAAACTCAATTCGCATATGTATTTCACTCTGTACTCTCCCCAGGTCAAGCCTTGAGACATTTTATGAATATTAATTGGTGTATTTACTGCGATGTAAGGCAGTTGTTAACCTAAGTCCAGCCTCTGTTCCAAGCCTCGTATTGCTTTCTTCCAGGCTGTTGATTCTGGAGAGGCAGTGTAATCCTAGTGAACTGCTAGCAAAGAGTGATCAATCAACACTTTGAAAGCTTCTGGTTCATCCCAATACCTGGGAGCTGCTTTGATAAATAGTATTCTTGGGACTGTGTGAAATTTACCATTGTGGAAGTAAATACATGTGGGAACATGATGGGTTATTGTCCTTATTTTTTATTTACATTTATACAGAATCCTTTGGTCACAGCAAATCCCCACTCGCCCCAAGATTATTCTCTCCCAACCTCAAATCACTAAAGCTCTATGTGCATTCACATTAATGCTTTCCCTATGGACTTCCCATTTATCCACATTTTGCAGCACATCATTAAAAATAAGAAATTTTTAAATCCTTATATATAGTTTTAAAAACCTATGTAGGGTAACTGAAGAATATATCATGCTAACAGTTCCACGGACAGGTATATGCTACTAAAGGCGTGTCATCCTCCCGTGATTACCCTGGGTTATCAGGATTAATGCTCATTTTAGAAAGACTGTGAAGAGTTAGAGCTCATCAACCTTCTTTGCTCAGCCACTACATTTTCTTGGCCACGACTTTCTGGCGGCTTCAGAATGTTCTTTCATGATTGGCCCCAATCAATCTGTCCACCTTATGCCTTTAACACACCCTGTAACTTAGCCACAATAATCTATTCCGTGTCCACTGAGTATCCTGTGGAATTTGATTTCTCTGTGTTGTTTTCCTTGCCAGTGTTCTGGTCTGGAATGACCTTCGCTCATTCTCCATTCCTTGGCTCCCCAGTGAGAGCTGTCTACTGTTATGAGGGCTGGGGATACAGCAAGAACAAGGCTGACTACGTCCCTGAGTGAGTAAAGCTAATAGCCAGGTGGGTATCAGGAAAAAGTAAACCAACACATAGCAAGTAGGAGATACTCTTAGGTGCTCTGAAGAAAATAAAACAAGGTGAAATATGGGAGTGGGTGACTACTTTAGAGAGAGAGGGATTTACTGAGGAGGCAGTATTTAAGATTTACACATTGAAACCCTTCCCACTCTTTCAGATGCAGTTAAATATCATCTCATCTGCTAAGAAGTCTCTGTTCCCTGTGTCCACACCTCCCCAAGCAAAGTGAGCTGCCTTTTGGATCCCACTGCATATGAAATGTATCTCAAGGCATATCGTTCTGTCATTTACCCAGGTGCTATGGCAATTACTTGTTTTCATGTCTACCTTCCTGATTTGATTTTCAGGTACATGAGGGCAGGGGCTATGTATATTTTACTTTTCTATCCTCCTCCAGTGCTCTGAATATAATGGATGCCCAATGAAGTTGATGATTCAGATTGAATCAACTTTAGAAAATGCTCATTGTAAGGAATTTCATTTTGGAAAGCTATATACTCTACCTTACCCCACTCTGAATTTTAAACAAATTTCAAACAAAGCTGTTATCTTCAAAAATCACTCCCACCACTGGGAGAAATATTTTCCAGGGAATTTCTAAACTGTTGACCATTCTGAATACACACCAAGCAAGTCACATGTGCCAAGTGCTCTTCTAGAAGAGGTTAAAGTTTGGAAACAATGATCTCTTCCAACAAATTTAAGATAATTACCCCTTGGTCTGAAAAGGGAATTCTCAAGCTTTCTGTTTGAAAACATGTCCAAAAAATTGAGGATTCCCTAGTTGAAGAGAATCAGAAAAGAGAAGCTTTTGGTTTAAAAACAAACAAAAAGCAAAAAACAGAGCATTGAGCTGAATCTTGTACAACACAAGCTAGATTTCACAACGAGTGAGGGTGAGCACAGAGTTGGAAAATTCTACCAAGAAATGTATGTTATTTTGTTTTTATGGGCTTTTCTAATAAAAACTTTGATCTTTTATTCTGGCTTTAAAAGTGTGCTCAATAGAGTCTTCCATTCTTTAAGTGCCACCTTTAAGAAGAAAATAAGTAAATTGTTCAAATAGAGGAATAGGGAAAATAAAAAGGCCTTTGCTGAAGAATCCAAGTGCTCTTTCTTAGTTGGGATCTGATTCTGAAATCCCAATTTAATAACTGAACCCCACCCCCTCTCCACAAAAGGAATGCCTACAAGTTTAGGCTGAGGTAGGACAAATATTCCACATTCTATTTCAAATACTAAGAACAAGGTAGGTATTTTCCCTGCTGCTTCTCTGCCATTTGACATTCATTTTAATGATGCTTGGTTTATTGCTTGTCAGAAAAGTAAAATGGCCTGTCGATTTTATGGAGTTTCTCCTACATTTTGGATGGCTATATTACATTTTGAAATAAGTGTATAGCTTCCCCCTCCCCTCCCTTTTTTTAGCCTAAATGGTGCATGTATGGGTTTGGTACTTGGCTGCCAGTGGAATGAAGTCATAATTTCAGGAGTCCAAGAGAATAGATCAAAATCACGCCAACACTTTCATGGATGGGTATATGCTGCTAAATGGATGTTTACCTAGAAAAGTCATCATCTGGCATGCAGCATACTGAATGTTCCTAAGCAGCTAACTCATGTATACTAAACAAATTTGGCTTGGCTGCCGCGAGAGCTGCCCTGTGGAAATTCTCAACATACATTTGTTTGATTGAGCTGTCATTCCCAGTTGATCTGCTGATGATCTGTGTCACTTTGTTTAAATGTCCTGGTGTGGTTTTTTATATATATACAGTGAAAAGTCAGTATGTTTCTGTGATGGATTAAATAGAGGTGAAACTTGAGAGTGACTCCTGTTTTTGATTCCTGTGTTCTCAGACAGGTGGGTCTGGAATGTCACATTCAAACACAAGGGAAAATATGGAGCCCTTTTGATTTAAAACACATTACCGTAAAGATATATTTGCTACCGTGTTCTCCCACTACAAGAAGCTATTTAGGATTCCCCATCTAAACAAACACCATATGGGCTAATTTTCAGTATCCCTTTCAAATGTCCAAAAATGGAGGGACACAAAACTCATTGCTGGGAAATACAGTCCGAGAGAAGTGAGCAAAAAAGGCCCATTTCTGACGTACAGATTCAAAAATCAAATGCAAGGTCAAGCTAGTACCGAAGCGCCAGATCTCAAATATCCCAGTAATGGTTCAGATGGAAACCCAACACCACAGTGCCATACCATGTCTGAGGCACTAATCAAGCAACTGCCTGTTTGCTCGGTGGTTAAAGCACTTCCTGCAGCTAATCTTCCTAGATAGGCTCTCAGCTTTAATAACCTATGGGGTCTGCTGTTAAGTGCTGGGATCTGGGCACCATCAGCGCTTATGTCTCTACTCTGCCAAACCCCAGACAACACGTGATGCAAGCACACTCCTTCCCCTCAGCTTCCGTGGAGGTGGGAGAACCTGGGCCTGGTGTAAGCTGGGTCCCCCTACCCAAAACATATATTTGACCAGCCTGCTATCATACCTCAAATTGCCCCAATTCAGCGTCATTCTTTGGATTAAAGCAAAACTATCCCCAAGAGTCCTCTTGACCATTAATAGTTTTTTCTATTCAACATACCTTTAAAAATCTGCTATGGACCTGACAGACACTGAATTTGGCACTCTAGAAACCATAAGGAGAGAGGAATTAATTCTGTCTGAAGGTGGGAAAAGTTAGAAGAGACTTCCCAGAGGTGGTGTCGAAGAGGATTGAAGGATGAAGGTGGTTTTGAAGGAGTTTCCCAGAGAGCAAAGAAAAGAAAAAGACCATTCCAGGAAGAGAAAAGAGCACATTTAAAGGCATGAAATAGATAGCATGTGAAGAAACTAAGAATTTCTCAGTTTTGCCTGATTTTAGTGGGAAGGAAGGTAGATTAGTGATGAGAAGAAAGAGGCAGAGAGAAGTAAAAAAAAAATCAAAGGCCTGGGAAACAGATGTGGCTCAAGCGATTGGGCTCCCGTCTACCACATAGGAGGTCCAGGGTTCCGTGAAAGGCAAGCTGGCCAACACAGGAGTGCTGGCCCGCGTGGAGAGCTGGTGCAGCATGATGACGTGACAAATAGAGACACAGAGGAGAGACAATAAGAGACACAGCAGACCAGGGAGCTGAGGTGGCGCAAGAGATTGAGTGCCTCTCTCCCACACCAGAAGGTCCCAGGATCAGTTAGTTCCCAGTGTCGCCTAAAGAGAAGACAAGCAGACACAAAAGAACACGCAGAGAGCAAGAGCAAAACAATGAGGGGGTGGGGGGATAAATAAATAAATAAATATTTTTTTAAAAATATGTAGGGGATTCCTACATATTCCTACATATTTTGTGGGGGATTCGCCCCCCACCCCATTAAAAAAAAAAAATCAAAGGCCTTGTATGCCATGCTCTGGAGTTTGTCCTTTCTCCTACTATGATGATGGTACTAATGGAGGATCTTAAGGAGGAGAATGGAAATATCAGAGCTTTGTTTTAGGATAGTCACTCGGATTCAAAGATAAAGGAAAAATTAAGGATGACATAGGCTATTTCATGAAGCCTTTAAAAAGGTGTGGGTGGTACAGTGACACTGGAGGATGAAAAGTAGGGGAGAGGAAAAATATAACTAATGTAATTTATGGACTACAGTTAACAACAATGTAAAGTTTTTGTAGCAAAAGCAAAGTTAATTATAAAGGCTGAAAAAAAGAATATGGGGTTTGGTTCTGTGAGATATGAATGCAATTAAGCATTTTTCCCTTCATTATTTTTCACTAATAAGGAATCTTTGTCTGTCATTTAACTAACCTGTGTTCATCTGTGTGTCTTTCTGAACGTTAGAGGAACAACTTAGTTAGCAGTTGGAATTAGATGAGATAAAAGTGCCTGAAAAAGAACTTTTTAGGAGTAATGTTTCCATAACTTGTTGAGCTGCCTTCATCTGTTCTTTTATTTTTTGTGAATTTGAAATAAAGTTGTTTTAAAAAAAAAGAAAAGTAAGGGAGAGGGATTTGGGAAGTAAAATTGAGAAAAAGTGGAAAGAGAGTAGGGGTGGGGATAAAATAAACCCTGATGAACCAATATTCTGAATCCTCAATCAGTTTATCAGTGACCAGGTAAGTCTGCTACCCTGATGGAATGGGACACAGACATGAGACGGGAGATTTGGGATGCTGAACCCTGAAGTAGGAGCCCTGAGTGGTTGGGAGGCAACATGAGAGCCCTGGGTGCCTAGGGAACTATGGGACTATAGAATTAAGGGACATTGTCCCTTCCTTGAGGACTACATGAAGATTAGTGGATGAGGATGGGGACAGAAGGAAAAGAATGTCATTCTTGCAGGCGCAAACAGAGAAAACACCAGGTAAGACATTCGGGGGTACCTTCACTGAGTTCCGCAGATGCATAAGGGTTGTTGATTCCATAACAAACCTCATTCCTTCAAATTAGTAACTATATTTTTAAACGTTAGTCACCCTTAAGTTCCTCTACTTTAAGTTGTTCTACAGATCTTGGTAATCCATGCTTGGGTCCTTTCCTTCACAAAGTACTCACCAGGGACACACACACCCTTCCTTGCTCAGTGTTGCTTGAGATGGAATTCCTAGGGAAAGGCTCCAAAACAACTTTACATGTAACTTTGAGACCTTTGCGAAAGAAAGCATCAATGCCAAAAAATGTAATTGATTTAGATAATTTTTCAACTCATTAAGTGAAGATACTGAATATCTTGCAAAATCAACATGCCCCACCCAGTGTCCTTCCCTGCTCTCCCACCCCCACCAGAACTCCAAGTCCCTAGAGCATATGGGGATGGCTGATGGGTCTACATGTCCCTTGGCCCATGTGCCTTCTTCCTCAAAAGAAGCTGATCTGGTTTGTATTACTTATTCATGTATTTTCTTGGTGGAAAAAAGGGAAAGCAAGGAGAAGGTAAGCGGTGGATTTTATTTATTATTGTTTAACATTATTTATGATTCTTTTAATTTAGGTCCAACATCCCAGGAGTCTCATTGCAATGGGTGCAATAGATACCAATAAAATAGCTTCACGGTGCACAAACATATATTTTTCTATTTCCTTCTTCTGCACGTCATATTTTCTTGTATGCACACAAAGCAAATCCTGTCAAGTCGCAATATACTTTTAGGCATTTTGCTTTGGATTTTCATTTTAATAAATATAAAAGGAAGAAGAATGAACTACAAGACATTTATTTTATGAATTTATTTGCACCATCCAAATGAGAATGACAATAAACTACCTTTAGGGAGGGCATATGTTTACCATTTGATAGCCATGAAAAAATAAATAAAATAAAAACACAATAGCAGGAGCTTTATATTAATTTACGTAAGCCTGAGTGATTAAGAGTCAGGTCAATTAAAAAACTATATGTGTGTGTGTACAATTTTCGGATTTTATAATTCAGTAAGTCTATTATTAATTCTATTAGTCCTCTGAAACAGAAAAGCCAAGTTTTAAGTACATTATCTTAACTTATAGACATCCTAAAATTTAGATTTATAAATTTGATTGTTTATATACACTTAAGATTTTACTCTCTCCCTAGTTTCCTAAGGGAAAAAAACACAAAAGGGACGACAGGTAAAAATTTACATATTTGGCTGCCAAAATTTCTTTGCTTGGGAACTGAAAGACCAAATTGGTCATTATTGAGCAACCCAATCTAACAGGGCTCTCTGGCAGACTGGCTCTGAGATCATATTGCAATTAAAGCTTTTCTGTACAACTAGATCTTATTCTCCTAATTCAGGAGTTTTGAAACATTTTTAAAAATAACTTATGACCATATTTCTGGGTCACAAAAGAGTTGCTAAGAATATAAGGAATATATAATGAGTGTTTTAGTTGCCTCCCCACAAACACGTGCGGGCGTGCCATGCACACACTCTTTTCTTATTTGTAACGACAAAAGCCCAATCCTTCCCACAATGCACATGTGCACAGAAGGAAGGCCAAACAGCAAACAGTCCAGAAAGTTTTTTTTAAATTGCTAAGGCCATACAAACAAGCCCAAAATAAATTAGAAATAAACTCTAAACCCTGCAAAACACGAATTAAGCTGAGGAAATCCAAAGTAAACAATCCAAAAATCTTTCAAAGTACAGTGCAGTTACTTCCTGTTCCTAGACTGTCGCCTGTGGGGATTGGTGGAGGGGGAAGCCCCCGACATGCCGCTGATGGAAGGGGTTAGCTCCGGGGTAGCCTCTTCTGCACGCCTCCCCCGCCAGCCCGCCCTGCCCAGCTTCCTGGAGCCCTGCCCTGCAGACCAGCGAGCTGGCTGCGGAGAAGGGCTCTGGCCACCCCGCCGGCTTGGTATTTGGCTCCCCAGTCACCCAGTGCACAAGTATGATGGATGATGATGGATCACAGCTCCACCAAAACCGTGTGAATTTCCCAAGGCCACTGATTATTCTAATCGAGCCCCCAGAAGAAGTGCAGAGCTTCACAAAAGCCTCCAAGGAAACTCCCCTTCTCGGCTGCCTGACACAGACCCCACTAAATAAAGCAAACCGGCCCTGATATGGCCTCCTCTCTTTGACACACAGATTCAGGCCTCCATACTCATTGTTCAGTGATATGATTTAGCTTTGAATGAATTTTTAATAAACACCCAGAGTTATAGCACAGTGGAATGGCTACTCGGCGTCTCCCAGGGGAAGATAACAGTTGATGAACGCTTGCAGACCACAGCTTTTCTAACGTTTTCTTGCTCTGCTCGACAATATGGTCAGAAGGGTTTCTTCACTATTGTCTGATTTCTCCCTCTGTCCGGCACCCTCTCCCACTCCTTCTCTCTCAATGGCCCTTTCTTAAACCACAAAATTTTAACAGAGACATAATTCTATAAGGCAAAGTCACAATTACAGAATTTGTTCAGACCAGCTAAATAGTACCATGACTAGACCAAGATATGCAAAACAGAAGTTTATATGTTGTAATAATAGTCTATTTTTTAAAAAGCACAGTACTACTTAATTTAATTTAATTGGGGTCTTTGACTTCTTTGGATAATTTTTTTGCCATGTAAGTTACAGCTTGTGCAGTGGGCAGAAACTAGGTCTTGCATGGCAAGGGGCAGTGACTGCTGATGGACTCGTAGAATGTTCCTGATCAATACTGACAGAGTGAATAGCTCCATATAAATCTATAAGACCTCACAAATCAGCCATATTTAGAAACATAGCCAGTATGCTTGCAGCAAAGAATACATCCATTTGGTCCTTTTACTGTGATCCAATTCCAATGCTTGGGTATTTAACTCTCCCCTCAAATGCACAGCCTCCTAAATTCTTGAAACCTCTCAGATTCTGCATAAATTCATGAGAAAAAAGTTGGTTGCACTTCTCAGAGGCAGCTCTGCAGTCATCATCAGAGGACCTTATTGAAATGAATCTGATTGAAACAAGATAGGGAAAGGGAGTTAAAGTTGTGTTTACACAGCACTTTGTATAAAAATAAGAAAATGTCAATTGGCTTTATCAAATATTTGGGAAAGGAGTGTGAAGAGTGATGAAGATTATGGGTTAGCTTGGGAAGACTTCCCAAGCCATGTTTCGGTTCTGCCACCCATATTTATTACCCTGCAACCATGTTTACTCATTAATTACACCTCACACTTACATCGGATTTTTTTTTCTAATTGGTCCTGCATCTTTAAAGACCACAATATTTACAAAATAGTCCTTGCTGGCAAACAACTCTTAAAATATTCAACCATAATCATTATTCCCTAAATAAGAAAGGTAGATAAATAAGAACAGTGGACTAGGCTTCTGGAAACCCAGATCCTATTTCTGGCACTGCCACTAATTAACTGGGAAATTCTGAACAAGATTTTTCCATCTCTCTGGGAATCTATTTCCTAATCTGGAAAATGACTGAATGAAGAGATCCCCTAGGGTCCCTTCCAGTTCATATTTTATGAGTCCATCAATCTTTGTGTTGATTGTGGAAGCAAATTCCTAGAAAGGGCTACATCTATATCATTGGCTTTGTACCGTAATCGGCATAGCACCATGTGTATATCAACTCAGGAAAAGCCATTGGAGGTCAGTGAAGGGCGGCAAGTTTAGTTTGTGTTATGAAGTTGGCTGGATGAGATCAATGAGTAGACAGAAAGGAATCAATATGTTAACTTTGCAGAATACCTACTATGTGCCAGGATGGCACCATGTTATGCATTTTACATGACTATCTTACTTAATCTCCCCCTACAAAACGTCTACATAAATAGGTAATAGCCCCGGTTGATGGAGAAGAATACTGGGACTCAGAAAGCTTGTGTCTAACCTATGGTCTCTCAGTAAACTCAGTCTGCTTGGGCCCAAACCTAATGTTCCATATCATTTTATTTCAAGGTTATTTTAATAGTCTCATCACCTCATATTTTTTACAGTACCCAAATTATCAGAAGACAAATAAATTCATTAAAACTTGATAATAATTCTCATGTTCCTTTCATTTTCAACAGAGTATTCCTTGGCTTTGCTTCACTCCCCTGGGTAAAGATGGTCCAATTGCTTAAGAGTCAACTCCAGCTACTTCTCTAAATCAGGGTTTACACTCATTTTGTATGAAAATTTAAGACTACCTTGTTAAAACATCATCAGAATATTGAGCAAAAGCTAGTCATCTTAATAATATTATTAATTCACAGTGATCATTTTTTGTACTCAATTATTATTATAACATTTGATTTTATTTTGGTCACCTTCTAAGTCTGGCATGTAAAAAAAATTGAAATTAAAACATAAAACAAAATATATTCTTGGCATGTTGACCGTCTTCTCAAAAACAGTATGTTACTTATATATTAAATATCCCAAACTAATTGCAAAATACTTCATCATATGCAATCCAAAATATTGACCTTGGAGGATATGTTCACTTATGATTCCAGTTCAAAATTAGGATGGATATATATAGATAGATAGAGAGAGAGAGAGACATTCCCCTATGCATATTATAATTTCTATAGATGTGCTGACAAAGACATTTGGACAGCTGGGTGAACGTTTTTATTGTTCTATATAATCTAATCACGATTCCTTAGATTCATCTTCAGGGGAAGTCCTCCTCATAGATAGCTAAAATGCTGTGACACTCACATGCAAAATACAAGTTTTGATTCATCCTTTTATTGGTCTCAGAAATTGACCATGTTTGGGGAAAGTATAAGATTCGGAGATCTGCACAGAAGTAATTGATAAAATCAAAGAGCAGGATATAAGGTGATTTCCATTGCTTCAGTCAAAATCTCAGAAATGCCAGTATTCTGCATATCTTCAAAGAGCAGAATCTGTCTCCAGAAACCATACAATATAGCTCACTATAAAGGAAAACGCTTCAAGATCTTTGCTATTGAACTTGAACCAGAAATAAGAAGGAAACCTCCAAGAACAGTGTAAAAATGACAGATATAAGAGGAGGCCGACCATGCCATGAAATGAGAGACTTTTTGCTGACAGATGAGCACCTTTGAACTCTAACCCAATAAAAGAATTAGCACTCCCAATGTATAATCAGTACAGCAAGCAAAATATGTCAACACACTACAGGCAGAGTAATCCATCGACATGCGAAGTAGGAAACAGCCAGACTAAATAGCAGCCCAGTCCCACTGTGCCAGACAGCCCTTTCCTGCTCCTTAAATTTCTCAGACTGCAGGGACTAGGAATTAATATGAAATAAAGGAAAAGCCTTAACAAGTAAAACAACAGAGCAAGGCTTAAGAGTCTTCACTGAGAAGCGACCCAGGATCTTGATTGTGTTGAGTCTTATTAGATACATTCCTAAGCATCTTTTTCCAGATAATAGAAACTTGAAATTTACCAACCACAGCTCTATTCTTTATTCTCCTTTTTCATGAAGACTTCAGGAATAATCAAAAGAGCAGGAGCTATGGACGTAAACAGAGCTAGTTTTTAATCCTGTTGGCTGTATGCTAACCACTGACCTCAAGCAAGCCATTTAACCAGGCTGGGCTCGGTTCTGTAGGCACTGTAAAAATGGAAGGATATTACTTAAAGAAAGAGGTATTGTGATAATTAAAAGGAATAGCATAGGTAAAAAGCCTGCAATAATACCTAAAGTGGGTAGACAGTCATATCCAACTAAGGCTTAGTGTGGCTAAGCACCTAGCAATGTGCCTTGACCCCGTGAGTACCTAAGAAATGTGATGCTGTCCACATATATGGAATAGTAAACTCACACACCAAAGCAGAAAAGTGTTGCCTCAGATGTGCATAATTCATATCCTAGGTTTGAATTCCCTAAATTAGCTATGTGATAGTGGGAGAGTCATCTAATCTCCCTTGGTTACAGTCAACCCATTTATAAAATTGAACAAATAATATCTCACCAACCTAAGTCCCAAACGGAGAAGAATGACTCGCACAGTCTTCTTTCAGCTGTAGATCCATCATTGCAAATTATCTGCTGCTGGTTTACCTTATCGCATGTACAAACCTGATAAAACCCAAAAGACATAGTTTCCATTCCCAAATCCCTTCAGGGATTCAGACATGATACTTCTGTTTTATTTTGATTGTTTTCCAATTTCCCAAAAAGGAAAGTCACGAATGTTCCCTGCATAAAATCCCTTAGCAAATCTGCAGGATGTTCATAGTGCAGTTTAGGTGGTCGTTGGTAACAATTGTTTTAAAAGACAATCCCAAACTACCCAACCGTAAACCACAGGTGGGTATATTTTGCAACACCTTCCACTCATGCCAACCATAGTTCA
The DNA here is from genome assembly GCA_029593785.1 of Cabassous unicinctus. Taxonomy (NCBI): domain Eukaryota; kingdom Metazoa; phylum Chordata; class Mammalia; order Cingulata; family Chlamyphoridae; genus Cabassous; species Cabassous unicinctus. The sequence continues at coordinate 26,831 of JAQZBX010024240.1, forward strand.
AGATTCCACCTGCTTTAAACTGAATAGGTCTATGTGACGCAATATTTTATTTTTCACTTATCTCATTTTAAATATATTTGCTTTCCAACAGACGCATTGCAAGAATGGCTTTTCAACAATGCACTTCTAACCCTTGGAACTGCACTCCCATGATTTCAGCAGTACTTTAAAGAACAATTTTCTTCACTGACCATGGCAAATACCATTTGAACAAGCTAACAGTTTCTCTTTAGTCATGACATAGAAGAAGATCCATCCCATTGCAGCTAGGCTGATGATTATAATTTTAAAACCTCTTGGAGGAAAGTAACCTAAAGAAAGAGGATAAAAAATTTTGTGAGGTTTTCTAAACAAATGCTCAACTTTGTTCTTGTTAAAAGAGAACTCTCTTTTCTGATATGTGTCAGTTTAGACAAATTCAGACCTTCTAGTTTTTAATTATCATTCACAGGCATCACATCTACAAAAATGAAATCTGAAGCCAAATATTCCTCATAATTTGGAAACTGAAGAGCTTTCAGATGGCAACAATAAGTTATTTTTCACATTTATTTTCCACGCACATAAGGGCACACCACTCTGCCATCAACATAGCAGACAAAATCCAAAATGGCTTAGCACAAAAATTGCCACCAAAGAACAGCCATCAGAAAAAAAGTTGGGACAAAACAACAATGCTAAAATAGTACTTTAACTTAGATTTGCATTAATTTGTTTCCTAATACTGTTAGGGAACATTGTGGAGAAAAGACTGGGCTTTTTGTTTGGTAGTTTTAAAAAATATCAAACGTTTGTCAACCACTGTCTTGGATGTGATGGTGTGATAGAATAAAGACCAAAGTTTGCTTTGGAATCTCATTGATATGGCCTTTGGCAGCTTACGAGCCCTGTTCTCATTTATTATATCCTTTGTACACTGATGCCTACTTATAAGGAAGGGCAATGAGAGAGGCACATGACAATGTCTTAACATTTCCCCCTAGAGACTGAGACTTCATGGTTTCTGTAAAATAGAGCATGAGTAATACTTGTCAGAGAAGAGAAGAAATGTGCTGAACAAATAAGAAACATCATTTGACATTTCTCCTCCACAGTGGATAAGTGAAGTGAGTTGGTGGAATTGTGCCTAGGAGTGAATAAATATATCTTCACAGACTAGATACAACCAGTCACATCCGTTGTACCCTCTCAAAACACAGCCTCCCTTTTCCTTTGATTATGTTTGGGTTATTTTAGAATTTCTTAAATATTTCCAGTGAACTCACAGAATAGTTATTTCATGATAAAATAGTTAACAATGCAAAACATTGTCATTTTATCTTATCTTCTGCAGCATTGTCAAATTATTAGCAAAAATTAGTACTTACCTGTAGTCAACAAAACATGAAATGCTTAGTTTTTATTAAAATCAAACCAGTGACAGAAATGAATAGTATGCATAGTTCCCACACATTCTCCTCGACTCAACTTAGCAATCTTGTCTATCTCTGAATGCATATTACACACACACACACTCACAATTATGTGTGTATATGTGTATGTCATGATGGAAAAGTTTTACTTTCCATTGCTAGTAATCTGGTAAATCTCATTTCCACCCTTTAAAAAAATATGAAAAGAGTGCTTTATTTTTTCAGGATGAAACTATTAAACTACCTGTAACTATCTGAAGACTGTAAAGAGAAACTGGTCCATTTCCATTTTTGTTTTCCAAAAGATAATAATGCCAGAAAAACAATGTATTTGGCAAAGATCTATTCTTTCTAAGCATTTTTAAAAAATGGTCATAAAACCAAAAAGAAAGATATTACTCTCCAAAGAACCCAGGTCCCAAATTAGCCACAAGCAGGAATGTGTATAAAAAAGACTTTCTTGAAACTCTTTCTTGGATGTTTCATGTTATAGAAAATTGCATATTGTACCTGCAGGTGGCATTTCTAATGCAAGAACAAGGCCTTCTGCTAAGGTGCCCAAGTACCCAAAACTTGCAAGGTCATATATGCTGTCCATACCTTACATAAATATTTATGTTAAAGACTTTCTTTGGGTTATTTTTGCCATTTTCCAAGAAAAGGGAGATGATGTTCCTTGTGTTTCTCACTTAGCCTTCATGACACTCCTTTGGCAATATCAAGACCATACCATCAAAATAATACCAGACAAATGCTCCGGACGGCTGGGGTCTATCAGCTTCCTTAAAAGGTTTCTTCTCTGGCAGCTGACAAAAAATATACATCTTCCAAAGAAAATGAAGGTAAACACCAGAATGCCTCGATTCCCAGTTTTTTAAAAATCTCTTTTTAAAAATTAATTACAGAAGCAGATGTGGCTCAAGCAGTTGAGTGCCTACTTCCCACATGGGAGGTCCCGGGTTTGGTTCCCCGTGCCTCCTAGAAACAGAAAAACAAGCAAGCAAGCAGACGAAGAATCCAACTCAGGGGAGCCGATATGGCTCAGTGGATGAGCTCCAGCTTCCCACAAAGTAGGTCCCGGGTTCATTTCCCAGGCCCCAGTACCTTAAAAAAATAATAATAATAATTACGATAATATTTGACTTTAAGGGCAAAAAGGAAAAGTTTGAGTCAGGTGTGAAGAACATGAGGAACATTATGATCTCAGCAATGTGATATAACTGAAATATATGGGACTCTATTCCAGCGCAAAGTAACCCCTGGCTTTTCAAACAATTGGAACATCTCTGTTTGGGTCAGAGATTCTCTTTTAAAAAGTTTCATTGGTTCAGCTCAGGAAGTTCCAGAAATACTTCCTAATATGGAGCACTTTTTGTTTTTTATTCGTGGTTAAGAAAACACTAGTAACTTTAACAACCCTTGTATTTGATTTGAATTGCTTTCAAAAAAGAAGTTTCATTTAAAAATAAACAAACCAAAAAACCTATAGCTACAATGATGTAATAGGATCAATAGCAGAATGGGGGAAAGTCACAGAAAAATCGGTAACAACTCTGGGAAGAGTTAGATCTGAGCTCAAAGGCACAGAACATGATAAAGGTGATGGGTTCCAACGAGCAGGTGTTGGAGGGAGACGGAGTTAAAGAGGCCTCTTGTTTACAATCAAGGTGGAGATGCTGCTGGCGTTATTAACACCTACATTCTCTAAAGCAGATGTAAAGAGACTAGAGTAGAATAATTTGAAAAATCCTATGGCAATTCATCAGAGAGAAAAAGATAAAAAGCCTTCCTTAAGCAGGTGTTTAGATAACTGTCAAAAGCATTTTATTTGTGTGTACTTCCTACATCTGGTATTTATTTATTTTTTTAAAGATTTATTTATTTTATTTATTTATCCCCCCCTTGCTGCTTGTGCTGCTGTGTCCATTCGCTGCGTGTCTTCTCTGTGTCTGCTTATCTCCCCCTTGCTGTGAGGTCTTGCCGCATCAGCCCACGGCGCCACGCGAGCCGGCCTGCCCTCACAAGGAGGCGCCGGGAAGCGAACCCGGGGCCTCTCATAT
>JAQZBX010024241.1:0-30295 GCA_029593785.1 Cabassous unicinctus
GGGCAGGAGTAGCTAAACTATTATGACACAAAATAAAGTTTAAATGCAAAGCTGTTGTAAGAGACAAAGAGGGAAACTATATATTAATAAAAGGGGCACTATACCAAGAATAAAGAACAATCATAAATATTTATGCACCTAACCAGGGTGCCCCAAAATACATGAGGGAAATATTGGCAAAAATAAGGGGAGAAATAGATGCCTCTGCAATCATAGAGGGGACTTCAATACACTGTTATCACATTAGACAGAACATCTCAACAGAGGACAATAAAAAAACAGAGACCTCAAATAATATTTTACAGGAACAAGACCTAATGAATATGTACATAGCATTACACTCAAATACAGTAGGATATACAGTCTTTTTGTGTGCTCATTGATCATTCTCCAGCATAGACCACATGCTAGGTCATAGTATAAGTCTCAATGAATTTAGAAAGATTGAAATTATAGAAAGCAATTTATCTGATCACATTGGAATGACTCTGGAGGTTAACAAGTGACAATTAACCAAAATAGGCACAAATGTATGGGAGTTAAATAGCAGATTCTTAAACAATCAGTGGGTCAAGGAGAAAAATTGCCAGAGAAATCAGTAACTACCTGGAAGCAAATGAAAATGAGAACACAGCATATCAAAATTCATGAGATGCAGCTAAAGCAGTGCTGAGAAGGAAATTTATAGCCATAAATGCCTGAATTTAAAAAGAAGCAAGCTAAAATCAAACACCTAACTTCTTACCAGAAGGAACTAGAAAAGGAACAACAAACTAATCCCCAAGCAAACAGAAAGAGGGAGATAAAGATTAGAGCTGACTTAAATGAAATTGAGAATTTTAAAAAACAGAATTAGCAACACCAAGTGTTGGTTCTTTGGGAAGTTTTATAAAATTGACAAACTCTTAGCTAGACTAACAAAGAAAAAGAAAGAAAAATGCAAATAAATAAAATCAGAAATGAAGGAAGTGATATCACCACTGACTCCGTGGAAATATAGATTATCATAAGAGGATACTCTGAAAAATTGTATGCCAACAATATGGACAATTTGAATGAAATGAATGAATTCCTAGAAACACAGAAGCAACCTACATGGATGGAAGAAGAATTAGAAGAACTAAACAGACAAATCACAAGGAGTGAGATTGATTTAGTTATAAAAAGACTCCCAACCAAGAAAAGCCCAGGGCCAGATGACTTCACAGATGAATTCTACCAATCATTCCAGAAAGAACTAATACCAATCCTCCTCAAACTCTCCCCCAAAATTGAAAAGCAGGGAACATTATCTAACTCATTCTATGATGCCAACATCACACTAATACCAAATGCCAAACTAGCACAGATGCCAAAAGAAAAGAAAACTACAGACCAATCACTCTAATTAACTTAGATGCAAAAATCCTCACCAAAATTGTTGCTAATCAAATTAAACAAAGCATAAATCAAATTATATAACATGATCAAGTGGGTTTTACCACAGGTATGTGAAGATGATTCAACATAAGAAAATCAATCTATGTAATCCACAAAATTAACAGATTGAAGGAAACAAATCACATGATCATTTCTATTGATGAGGAAAAGACATTTCACAAAATACAGTATATTTTCTTGATAAAAACATTTTGAAAGATAAAAGTAGAAGGAAACTCCCTCAACATGATTAAGAGCACATATGAAAAACTCACAGCTAACATCATACTCCATGAGGAAATTCTAAAGGCTTTCCCTCTATGATCTGGATCAAGACAATGATGCTCACTGTCACCACTCTTATTTATCATTGTATTAGAAGTACTTGCTTGAGCACTTAGGCAAGAAAATAAAATAAAAGCAACTAAAACTGGAAAGGAAGAAGTAATAATTTAACTATTTGCAGATGACTTGTTCCTATATGGAGAAAGTTCTGAAAATTTTACAATGAAACTTCTAGAGGTGATAAACAAGTTCAGTACACTGGCATGATATATGATCAACATGCAAAAATCAGTAGTGTTGAGAAATAATAATGAGCAATCTTAGAAGAAAATTGAGAAAAACATTTCATTTGCAATAGCAACTAAAAGAATCAAATATCTAGGAATAAATTTAACTGAGGTTGTAAAGGACTTGTACACAGAAAACTGCACACCATTGTTAAAGGAAATCATAGAAGACCTACATGAATGGAAGAATATTCCATGTTATGGATTGGAAGCCTAAATATCATTTAGATGTCTATCCTATCCAAATTGATTTGCATATCCACTGTAATCCCAAAACAACTAACAAAGTAAGTTATCAAAATTATTTGGAAGTGAAAAGGTTACTGAATAGCCCAAAACATCTTGAGAAAGAAAAAAATTTGAAGGAATCATGCTGCCTTACTTTAAAGCATATTAAAAACTACATTGGTCAAAACTGCATGATTTTGGCATAAGGATAGACATACTGACCAATGAAACCAAATTGAGAATTCAGATATCGATCCTCACATATGTGGTCAACTTATATTTAACAAGGTCACAAAGCCCACTCAACTGGGAAAGAGTTGTCTCTTCAACAAATGGTGCTGGAATAACTGGATATCCACATGTAGAAGAATGAAAGAGGGTCACCATCTCATGCCCTATACTAAAATTAACTAAAGATGAATCAAAGACCTAAATATAAGAGCCAAAACCATAAAGCTCCTAAAATATAATGTTGGGAAGCATCGACATGATCTTGTAGTAGAAAATGGTTTCATAAACTTTACACTCAAAGCATGAGCAATGAGAGGAAAAATAGATAAGTTGTATCTCCTCAAAATTAAAAACTATTGTGCTTCAAAGGAGTCAAGAAAGTGAAAAGTAAGCCTACTCAAAGGGAGCAAATATTTGGGAACCGCTTATCTAACAAGGGTCTAATATCCAGCATATATAAAGAAATCTTAAATTTCAATAAAAAAAAAAAAAGACAAACAACCCATTTGAAAAATGGGCAAGAGAATTGAATAACACTTTCCCAAAGAGGAAATAAAAATGGCTAAAAAGCACATGGAAAGATGCTCAATATCTGCAGCTATTAGGGAAACACAAATCAAAATTATGAGATAATATCTTACACCTATTAGACTGGCTACTCTTTAAAAAACAGAAAACTACAAGTGTTGAAAAGGATGTGGAAGAACAGGAACATTGCTTCACTGTTGGTTGAAGGTAGAATGGTGCAGCCACTGTGGAGGATGATTTGAAAGTTCCTCCATAAGCTAAGTATAGAATTGCCATATGAATATACTCAATTGTAGGAATATATCTGTAGCAGTTTGGCATAGTTTATGAATTCCAAAAGTAGATATTGGATTATGTTTGTAAACTGGTCTGTTTCCCTGGGAATATTAGATTGTATTTTATTTAGAAGTTTCACTTTTACTTGATGAGATTAAGATTGGGATTTTGATTCAGCCACATCAGTAGGATGTTGAGACTCTGGGGAAGGGACATGACAGAAGAGAGAGTTAGAGCTTTTGATGCTGGAGCCAATGGAAGTAAATACACAGGAGAAGAGCACAGAGGAATAGAGATGGCTCCATAGACATGGCAGAGGCCCCAGGAAGAAACAGTGCCTGATAGCCACCAGCTGTGGCTGAGCCTGGAGAAGAATGAGCCGTGGAAGAGAGATGAGACATATCGCAGCCTACAGCTGAGATTGGAGAAGCTGGGACCACAAAGCCTTAAGAGGAATAGGAAGATTGAATCCTTGCAGCGATTGGCAGCCAAGTTTCTCCAACACATGGCAACAGACTTTAGTGTGGGAAGTAAGTTAAGCTTTATGACCTTGTGAATGCAAGCTTCTCCCCCCCCAAAAATACCCTTTATAAATGCCAACAGATTTCTAGTACCTTGCATCAGTACCCCTTTAGCTGACTAATACAATACCTGAAAGAATTGAAAGCAGGAATGAGAACAGATGTATGTACACAAATATTCATCATGGCATTATTCACATTGCCAAAAGTTGGAAGCAACTCAACTGTCCATCAATGGATGAATGGATTAAAAAAATGTGGTATATACATAAGATGGAGTATTACACAGCTGTAATAAGGAATGACATTTTGATGCATGCAACCACAGAGATGAACCTTGAAGACCTTATGTTGAATGAAGTAAGCTAGTCACTAAGAATAAAATACTGCATGATTTCACTGATAATGCACTAAGGATATTGAGCATTCTCAGGTATGTAGAATCTGGAAGATAGGGTACTAGGAGATGGAAAGAGATAGAGAATGTTGAGCCAATATTCAAACTGGGCAGAATCTATGATAAGATGAATGGTGGTGATTTGGCAGTGGACAGTGGACAGGATAGGGATGCAGTATTTTAAAAGTAGTTGATGGTGTTAGAGTGTGAGTGAGGGCAATTAGGGGTTGGGATGGGATATCCCTGGAGCTGGATGGAAGGCTGGAGAAAAGAATAGGTGAACTCTGGGAAAGACGAGGACTATGGTTGAGAATAGAGTTGTGAGAGTTTCATTCAGTATCTATGGCAGGGGAGGGTCATCTGTGCAGCTTGTTGGTGATGAGGGGATGTGTGGGATACCTGGGATATGTCTCTATGGAACATGAATGTGTTCATGTGGTCATATGATGTTTTATCAGGGGGTGGATCCACAATGTAAGCAAAGAACTATTAAACTTCCATTTGTAGGGAGTCCTGCTACATTCTCAAAAAGGAAAAATCTCTAGAGTTCATAGGTAGTGTATTAGTCAGCCAAAAGGGTGCTAATGCAAAATATGAGAAATTAGTTGGCATTTATAAAGAGTATTTATTTAGGGTAGAAGCCCACAGTTACCAGGCCATAAAGCATGAGTTACTTCTCTCACCAAAGTTTATTGCCACATGTTGGAGCAAGATGGCTCCTGACATCTGCAAGGGTTCAGGCTTCCTGGGTTCCTCTCTTCCCAGGACTTGCTTCTCTCTAGTCTCAGGCTTGCTTCTCTTCACGAGTCCAGCTGTAGACTAAGTGAACAGTTCATTTCTTTTCCCAGGGCTTTTTCTCTTTCTTTATGACCAAGCTCTTCTGCATATTTACTTCCCCAGGCTTTAGTATTAAAACTTTAACATTAAAACTTTAACAAACTCTTCTGTTTTCCCATGTAGCTTTATCTGTGGGTCCCTGCCCACCAAAGAAGCAGAGACTCAATGTATTACCGACATGGCACAATCAAAGCTCTAATCATAATTTAATCATGCCCAGGAACAGATGAATTTACAAACATAATACAATATCTATTTTTGTAAATCATAAACCATATCAAACTGGTACTGGTAGTGTCTAATAAAAGGAAAACAGACCAATATGCCAAATATATCATATTAATTCTTGTACTTAAAAACCTTATTCTTGAAAAATTGAAACTTAGCCTAATAGTAACTATTACCTAAGAGTTGCTTCCTTGAAACCTCCTTGTTACTCACATGTGGCTTCTCTCTAAACCAAGCTTGCAAATAAGCTCACTACCTTCACCCAAGTGTGGGACATGACTCCTGGGGATGAGCCACCCTGGTACTGAGGGATTAATAACAACAGCCAACAAACAATACATTTGAAAAAAGACCTTGACCAAAAGGGGAGAACAATAAGTTCAAAAGAGTTTTTATGGCTATCAGATTTCAAAGTTTCAGAGGTTACACTTATGCTCATCTCAAATAGCTCTCACTAACTGCCACAATAAACAAAACCCAAACAATTATGCTCCTGAGGGCTCTAGAGACATACAGACACCATAGGTAAGGCACACAACCCCATGAAATCAGCACCTCATCAATGAGCCTTTCCTTGGAATATATTGTAATCTGGTTCCTCAATATAACAGATTTACACTCATTTATTAATATAATTTCCGCACAGATGATCCTTCTACCATTTTATTTGAACCTACATTTATAACTAAATCCATTAAATATATCTCCCAGAGACTTAAATCTTCAGTCTGTTCATATGCCAATTGAGCCCTGAATCTCAGTAGAGTTGCAGCCTAAACCTACACTCCAGTCCAACAGACTCATCCAGGACAACTAATAAAGTGATCATGATGACCAACTCTCATCCCCAAAAACAAAGAGTATCTACAACTGCAGGCAAAACAGTTCCTTCCATCTGCTCCATAAGATCTAGGCCCCCTCTAAATCTGAAACAGAGTAGGCATCACTATCCCAAAATCCTCAAGATTGAGGAATGAACAAATATAAAGGGGAAGTGCAACCAAGGACCAAAATAGAAATTATTTTCATAGTATTAGCAGAACTTGTAACATTGATATAAAGATAGGGCCTACCAGAGGTTCTGAGGGGAAAGGAAGGAAAGAATAAGTGGAATATAGGACATTTTTAGGGCATTGGAATTTTCTACATTAATTTGAAATGTCACTTACAGGCCATTCTATATTTTGTCAAATTTTATAAAACTGTACAGTGAAATATGTAAACCAGAATGAAAACTCTTGACCTTGGTTAATAGCAATGCTTTAATATTTGTTCAATAATTGTAACAAACGTACCATAATAATGTAAGATGTTATTAATAGGGAAAAATGTGGGAAGGGTAGGGGGTACATGGGAATCCCCTATACTTTCAATGTAACTTTTATGCAATCCAAAGCTTCTTCAAAAATAAAATTTGTTATATGGAAACAGTCAATGGATAGAAAAGGTATGATGAATTTGGATGGAAAAATATGCCTTTATTTTCACTAAATTATCACTGAAATTTAGTCTCTCGATCAATTATGAAGGTATGCAATAAGCCAAAGTATTATTATCACTACTTTTGATCATCACATCACAAATATTTTAATATCATTTATAGATGAAAAATTATATTAAAATATTTTATGCTCCTCCCCAGTTGCAAATTACAGTAATCTACATAGATGCATGCCAGCATTGTTCTTTAATGCCTGATTGATGAACCACAACTATTACTCTATCACAAATTTTTATTTTTAATATTTTGTTAACTTTATATCAATACATAATGTTTGATTTGTAAGTCTATGTATTTTGTTTATTTATTTATTTAATGATATTTTTCCAGGGATTCATTCATAGGTTTCTCCAGACTGCTAAAAGTAGTCCATGAAGGGAAAAAATAAAAGGTTATTATAAAATTTAATAAATTTCATGAAAACTATGTGGAAGCAATCCAGAATGCAACCAAAAGAGATAATGAGATGAAGGATAACTTAAAATAAAAATTAGAAAAAAATTCTACAAATGTCTAAGAAAGTTTCAGAAACAAATATATGAGAGAATGAGGAATCTATAGGAGAAGACAATATTTGAAAAGGCAAGACTTTTGCCTATTTAAAAATCACCTGATTTTAATTTTAGCAATTCCAATGAGATAAATGTTCACCTATATATTTTGTGAAAATATGTATTTTGTGGAGTGACTATATATTAGTCCATTATAATTTGATTGGTTGTCTTTTTATTAATGAATTGCATATGTTCTTTATATATTCTGAGTAATTGACAGCTGTATGGTTTCTGCATATTTAATCCCATTCTTCAGATACTTGCTCTTATCTAGAGATTGGCTATTCATTTTCTTAATGATATATTTGGATTCAAAGTAGATTTTAAATTTGGCAAAGTCCCATTTATCAATTATCACCAAGATAGTCTCCTTTTCTTTATTCCAGAAGCCATAGTGTTTAAGCTGTTTTCCTCAAACCTGTAATCAATTTCAAATTAACTTGTATAGAGTGAGGAGGTAAGGACTGAGATTCCCCCACCCACATTAAATTATCCAGTTTCCCAGGCACATTTTCAAAAATCAATTGACTTTATATTGGTTTATAACTGGATTATTCTATTCTACTTTCGAGTTGTCTCTATTTTGTATTTTATAGCAAATCTTCAAGTGTTTCAGGTATGTTAAATTACATTTGGGTATTTCAGGTTCTTTGCATTTCCACAAATATTTTAGGATCAGCTTGTCAAGTTAATTATACAAATTGTTGAGATTTTGGTAACACATCAAATCTACAGATTAATTTGTGGATAACTGATTTTTTAATAATATTGAGTTTTTAGACCAGTGAACATGGTAACTCTCTAGACATATTTAGTTATTTATATAAAAATATTTTATAGATTCACTCTAAGATATTGAGAAATTTGAAAATTTTATTACTACTTTTTGTTTACTTGTGTTATTTCTAATTATGTTATTTAGCTATTATTTGATATTTTACATTTCAAAAACATTGTGAGGATTTAGAAATAAAATTGATTTTAAATATAATAATTCTAGTATTTTTGCATATAATTTTTATATATGTACATATACATATATATACAAAGCATATCTAAAACAACTTTAAAATGATCAAAATTGGGAGACTTACACTATTTGATTTCAACAATTTGAATAAAAAGTTCCAGTAATTATGACAGCATGATGTTGGTATAAGAGTAGAAAACTAAATCAAAGAAATAAAACAGCCCAGAAATAGTCCAAAACATATATGCAAAAATAATTTTTATTAAATGTACGAAAGAATCAAGTGGGGAAAAATGGTCTTTTGAATAATTGAATATCCATATACAATAGAAAATACTTCAGTCCAGACTCCACACCTTGGACAAAAATTAACTGAATAATTATCATAGACCTAAATGTAAAAACTAAATTCATATAATGTCTAGAAGAAAATATACAGAAAATTCTTTTCAGCTTGGATAATATAAGAATTCTTGTATCTTACAGTAAAAACATAATCTATAATTTTTTAAAAATTGATAAATTGAACTTCATCCAAATTAAAAATTTCTTTTTTTAGCAGCATAAACCAATACTCATTTAGCTCATTTTATTTTACATTTTTAATTTATTTTTTTATTTTTCAAGGAGCTTTAGATTACATAAATGTTACATAAAATATAAGGGATTCCCATATTCCCAACTTCCTCCCACTGCCACACTTTCCTGTATTAACAACATGTTTCAGCATGGAGGGATTATAACCAAGCTCCAACTAGCAGTGAATCTGGGAAAAGACCTAGAACAAAAGGGAAAAATGGTAAAAACAAATGAGTATTAATGGCTAAGAGATTTCAGAGTGTGGCAGGAGGTCATTCCAGAGGTTACGCTTATGTAAGTCTCAGCAGGATTTCAGTCACTGTCACAGTAAACAGTGCCTTAACTAGTGGGGCTCCTGAGGGCCCTAGAGACATCCAGAAACCTTAAGCAGGGCAGACACCTCAGGAATATGGCACCCTGTTCAGTCGATCTTACTTTGGAATTTATGCTTTCCAGCATAACAGAGTTAGACTCAAATATAGAGTCTCTAAACATGGCTCTTCTGCCTCTTTTATTTGAAACTATAATTAGCACTATGCTTGATAAATATATCCCCTAAAGACTTAAATATTTGGTGTGTCCATGTGACAGTTGAGCCCTGAATTTCAGCAGAGTTTCAACACCTATTTTCCAGTTCATTGGACTCATCCAGACCAACTTAACAAGTAGATGATGATGGACAATGTCCATCCCAGGGAAGAGAGTATCTGCAACTGCCAGGAAGATAATTCCATCTATCTGCCCGATGGGAACTAAGCTCCATCTCAACTAGAAGCAGAGTGGGCATCACCATCCCCAAATCCTCAAGACTGGGCAATGAGCAATGGACTAAAGCAGACATTATTTAGCTGTAGACTCATTGATATTCTGGCAATGGAAGAACTGTGATTATTGACATAAGGCAGTGGCCACCAGAGGTTCTGAGGAAGGGGAGAGGGAAGAATAGGTGTAATATGGGGCATTTTCAGAGCATTGGAGCTGTCCTGCATGACATTGCAGTGACAGATACAGGCCATTATATATTTTGTCATAACCTACAAAATTGTGTGGAACAGAGGGTAAATTATAATGTAAACTGTAGTCCATGGTTAGCAACAATGCTCCAATATGTGTTCATCAATGGTAACAAAGAATTTCTTTTTCATGACAGACACTGTAAGAGAATGAAAGAATACACAGGCATATGGAAAATATTTGCAAATCACAAATTTTAAAGTAGGTGTTGTATCCAAAATATATTAATAACTCTCAAAACATGAGTAAGAAAATAAATTGCAATTAAAAGTGGACAAATGATTTGAACAGTTAGTTTAATAAAGAAAATATGGATAAAGTAAATTATCACATGAAAAGATATTCAACTTAATTACTTATTAGGTAAATGCAAACAAATATCACAATGAAATAACCCTGATATCAATCACCAGGTAAATGGATAAATACATTGTGAAATATCCATACAAGTGAATACAATACAACAACCAAAAGCAATGAGAAATGTATTTCAAAGTAATTGTCCTGGGTAAAAGAAGCCAAACAAAACTCAGTACATATCATATGATTTCATATAAACAAAATTCTAGGAAATACAAATTAATATATAGTTATAGAAAACTGTTCAGTGGTTTTTAGGGAACAGGAAATTCTTTGCCATTGTCTACAATTCAGAGATGTAAACTTTTTTGTTATAGGGTGTAATATGGACAGCCAATTGACCCATAACCATTTAACGAGAAGTTCCTCCATTCCTCATTGATTTTTTTTTCTTTTTTTTCAATATATATTTAAAAAGATGCTTAGATTACATAAATGTTACACAAAAATTACAGGGATTCCCATGTACTACACCTCCCACACCTCCCATAACATCCCACATAAACATCTTTCATTAGTGTGGCACATCACCTGCAATGGATATACACATCCTGGGACTTTGCCACTAAGCATGGACCATAGTTCACATTGCAGACCACACTCTCTCACATGCAGTTTTGCATGGTATATGCTGACATAAAATGGCATAATTCTGTTGTTGTAATATCAATAAGGAAAATTCCCAAGTCCTGAAAAAGTCCTTGTATTACAACAGCTTTTCCCTTCCCTGCCCCGAAAGCATCTAGTGGACAATGGCTCCACCTCACTGTTATAATTTCTTCCACTGTTTGAATCACAATATGTCTACAACAGAATATCATTAAGTCTACTCTAGTCCATAGCACTTCCCCCAATCCTGAGGAGTCTAGGATGGTGATTTCCACTCCACCTCCAAGTGAGAGTGGGCTTATATCCCATGGATGCAGTGGATAGGATAATCCTGCCTGCAGCTGCAGGCTCTCTCCATTCCCTGGGATGGCTGTTGTCCATCATCGTCTCCTCACCAGGTGACTTGGGTGAGTCCATTGAGCTGTAGAGTAGGAGTTGCAGCTCCACCAAGATTCCAGGTACATAGGCAGGCCAGAGGCTCCAGTCTCTGGAAGTACACCTACAAACTCCAGCATCACATATAGGTTTGAATAGAAGGGACTGACAGACCACGTGCAGGGAGGACTTATTTGAGTCCATCTCTGTCACTCTCAGGAGCAAAGATTCCAAAGTACAGCCCACTGATAAGGATCAATCTCTGGAGCTACTCACCCTTATATAGGACCTGGGTGTCTCCACAGCCCTCAGGAGCCCCTCTGTGTGTGGTGGTATCCACTTTGGTGTGCTATGACATCCAACTGAGGTGTGCTTAAGCGTTACCTCTGGGATGACATCCCGACTCTCTTTTAAGTCTCTTAGCCACATGAACTCATTTGTCTTTACCTTTTCCCCCTTTTAGTCAAGGTCTTTTTCCAGTCGTATTGCCTGTTGGCACTTGGTATTAGTCCCTCGTTGCCAGGGAGGCTCATCCCCGGGAGTCATGTCCCATGCTGGGAGGAAGGTAATGCATTCATATGCTGAGTTTGGCTTAGAGAGAGGCCATATTTGAGCAACAAGGAGGCTCTCAGGTGGCAAACATTAGGCACCCAATAACAGTAGGCTAAGTTTCAATTACAAAAGCAAAGACTCATGAGGCTAGTCATCAATAACAAGAACTGATAATTGGGTCATCCTCCCCTGCCAGACACCACCCTGCACTAGGGGAACTGCTGCTGCTCCCTTGGAGAATGTGGCAGAGCTCTCCAGGCTGAGAATTCAGTATTCCCTCATTTATTGAGTGATTGTCTACCAACTGTGACCATGCCCATCCTTGATCATTTGAACAATTTTATATATCTTTCATGTATATTCAGATGAACTTCCTCCCATGAATCCCCCATTTCAGACACCCCCCCACCAATGATTCTCTGCAGCCCCCATTGTAACCCTTCTGTGATCTAAACCTTCCTTGAATGTGAAGCCCATATAATAACCAAATACAATTAATAGGAAAATGAAGTAATATTGCTAAGCTTAAATGCAAGAGATAAAATACATGGAAACAGAAAAAAACCCTAAAAATAAAATATAATTAATGGATTGCGACATTCAAAAAATGGGAAAATTTTATTTATTTATTTATTTTTCCCTTTTATCACTGCATTTTCGAGGGTCCAGTCTGTACCGTAGCACCTTCCCCCTCTCACTCCACAATGTCTCCCAAATTTTCATTTAATTTTCAAAGAAGTTTTAGGTCACAGCAAAGTCACACACAGAATACTAGAGACTCTCATATACCCAACCACCTTCCCCTTTCCTCACCCCATATTAAAAACTTTTTTTTTTGTGGATGGTAGCATTGTTATAACTGTTATACAGATAGTGAAACATAGCTACTAAATATTGTCAATGGTTTACAGTATAGTTTACAATTTAGATGGTACAGTTTAATAATTTTTGATGATATTTACATGTCCTGTGTCCATTACTGTTAGGTAATGAAAAACATTTCCCATGACCACTAAATACCCCCTGTTTGATCTTTTCTGTTCCTTCCTCCCCATCCCCATGGGGCAAATGACACTACCCTGTCTTGACTCATTGGATGACAAGATTCATAGTTACATGCCCTGGGTATTCTAAACCACCCTTCCTAATCTATCCACCTGTCAACCCTGCACCACCAAATCCAGTAATATCACTACCCACCTGTCTTATCTTTTCATATGCAACTATACTCTATCACTTTACCATAGAATATGTCCCTATGGGTGATGGCTCACAACCTATTCTTCTCCTTCTCTCCTTTTTTAACCTATCTTTCAGACAATGGTTCTCAGATTCTGCTCACTTTACTCAATTCAAATCAGTGAGGTCATATACTGTTCATCCTTCAATGCCTGGCTTGCTTCACTCAACATAAGGTCTTCAAGATTCATCCATGTTATTCTGTGTGTTAGCATTGTATTCCTTCTTACAGCTGAGAAATATACCATTGTATGTATGTACATTTTGTTTATCCATTCATCTGTTGATAGACACCAGGGCTGATTCCACCTTTTGGCAATTGTGAACAATGCCACTATGAACATTGGTGTGTATATATCTGTTCATGTCTGCTTTCAATTCTTCTGGGTATATATCCAGCGGTTGAATTGCTGGATCATACAGAAGATCTATTGTTAGTTTCCTGAGGAACTATCAAACTGTCATACACAGTGGCTGGAGCATTCCACAATCCCAACAGCAGTGGATGAGAGTCCCTATTCCTCCACATCCTCTCCAACACTTATTGTCTGCTCTTTTTTAATAGCTGCCATTCTGATGCGTGTAAGATGGTATCTCATTGTAGTTTTGATTTGCATTTCTCTAATAGCTAGCAATGTTGAGCATTTTTTCATGTGCTTTCTTCCTTAGAGAAGTATCTTTTCAGGTCACTTGCCCATTTTTTAAATGGGTTGTTGGTCTTTTTATTTTAGAGGTGTACGATTTCTTTATATATGCAGGATATTAGACTCCTATCAGATATATGGTTGCCAAATATTTTCTCCCATTGTGTAGGCTGCCTTTTTATTTTCTTAATGATGCCCTTTGAGGTGCAGGAGTTTTTAATTTTGAGGAAATGCCATTTATCTATTTTTTCTCTTGATGCTCATGCTTTGGGTGAGAAGTTCATGAAACCATTTCCTATTACAAGGTACTCTAGATGCTTCCCTACATTATCTTCCAAGGTCTTTATGGTTTTGACTCTTATATTTAGATATTTCATCCATCTTGAGTTGATTTTTGTATGACATGTGAGATGGTATTCTCTCCTTCTTTTGGATATGGATATCCAGTTCTCCAAGAACCACTTGTTAAAGAGGCCATTCTCTCCCAGTTGAGTGGGCTGCATGGCATTGTCGAATATCAGATGACTATATATGTGAGGATCTATATCAGAACTCTCAATTTGTTTCCTTTGGTCAGTATGTCTATCCTTGTGCCAATATCATCCAGTTTTGAGCACTGTAGTTTGTAGTATGTTTTAAAGTCTGATAATATGATACCTCCATCTTCATTTTCCTTTTTCAATATGTCTTTGACAATTCGGGGCTGCTTATCTTTCTGAATATATTTTGTAGTTAATTTTTCCAGTTCCTTAAAAAATACAGTGTTGATTTTTATTGGGATGGCATTAAATCTGTAGATTAGTTTGGTTAGGATAGACATCTTGATAATGTTTAGTCTTCCTACCCATGATGAGGGAATATTCTTCCATTTATTTAAGTCTTCTTTGATTTCCTTTAACAGTGTTGTGTAGTTTTCTGTATATAAGTCCTTTACATCTTTAGTTAAATTTGTTCCTAGGTATTTGATTCTTTTAGTTACTATTGTAAATGGTATTTTTATTTATTTCCTCCTCAGATTGCTCATTATTGGTGTTCAGAAATGCTACTTATTTTTGAGCATTGATCTTATAGCCTGCGACATTACTGAAATCCTTTATGAGTTCTAGAAGTTTTGTTGTAGCTTTCTCAGTGCTTTCTATGTGTAGGATTATGTCATCTGCAAATAATGAAAATTTTACTTCTTCTTTTCCAATTTGCATGCCTTTTGTATCCTTTTCTTGCCTCAGTGCTAGTGCAAGTACTTCTAAGACAATGTTGAATAGAAGTGGTGATAGTGGACATCCTTGTCTTGTTCCCAATCTCAGAGAGAATTCTTTTAGGATTTCACCATGGAAAATGATGTTAGCTTTGGGTTTTTCATATATACCCTTTATCATATTCAGAATGTTTTCTTCTTTTCCTATTTTTGCAGTGTTTTTATCAGGAAAGAGTGCTGTATTTTGTCAAATGCTTTTTCAGCTTCTATAGAGATGATGATGTGGTTTTTTTCTTTCAATCTGTTTATGTGGTGTATTACATTGATTGATTTTCTTATATTGAACCATCCTTGCATACCCGGGATGAAACCCACTTGGTGATGATGTGTAATCCTTTTGATATGCCACTGAATGCGATTAGTAAGTATTTTGTTGAGGATTTTAGTATCTGGGTTCACTAGAGAAATTGGTCTGTAATTTTCCTTTCTTGTGGAATCTTTATTTGGTTTTGGTATTAGGGTAATCTTGGTGTTGTAGAATGAGTTAGACAATATTCCTTCTACTTCAATTTTTTGGAAGAGCTGAAGCAGAATTGGTGTTAGCTCTTTCTGGAATGTTTGGTAGAATTCAGCTGTGAAGCCATCTGGTCTTAGGCTCTTCTTAGCTGGGAGGCTTTTGTTGACTAAGTCTATCTCATTACTTGTAATTGGACAGTTGAGTTCATCAGTTTCTTCTTTCATCAATGTAGGCTGTTTGTGAGTTTCTAGAAAATTGTCCATTTCCTCTAAATTATCCTTCTTCTTGGCATATAATTTTTCAAAGTTTCCTCTTATGATACTCTTTATTTTTGTGAGGTCAGTAGTGATATCCCCTTGCTCATTCCTTATTTTGTGTATTTCCATCTGTCCTCCTTTTTCTTTGTTATTCTTGCTAAGGGTTTGTCAATTTTATTGATCTTCTTGAAGAACCAGCTTTTGGTTTTGTTTATTTTTTCTAGTGCTTTCTTATTCTCTATTGTATTTAGTTCTGCTCTAATCTTTGTTATTTCCTTCTTTCTACTTCCTTTAGGCTTAGTTTGTTGTTGTTTCTCCAATTCCTCCAAGTGTGCAGTTAGGTCTTCAATTTTAGCTCTTTCTTCTTTTTTAATATATGTATTTATGGCTATGAACTTCCCTCTCAGGACAGCTTTTGCTGCATCCAATAAGTTTTGAAATGTTGTGTTGTCATTTTCATTAGCTTCAAGGTAGCTACTGATTTCTTTTGAGATTTCATCCTTCACTAACTGTTTGTCTAAGAGTTTGTTGTTTAACTCCCATATCTTTGTGCCTAACCTGTTTCTCTGGCCCTTCGTGATTTCCAATTTCAATCCATTGTGGTCAGAGAAATTACTTTGTATAATCTCAGTATTTCTGAATTCATTGAGAATTGTTCTGTGGCCCAGCATGTGGTCTATCTTGGAGTATGATCTGTGTGCACTCGAGAAGAATGTAAATCCTGCTGTATTTGTGTGTAATGTTCTATATAAGTCTATTAAGTCTAGGTCCTCTAATGTATTGTTCAGAGCCTTTGTTTCTTTATTGATTCTCTGTCCAGATGTTATGTCTAATGATGATAATGGTGTGTTAAAGTGCCCCGCTATAATTGTAGAGGCATTTATTTCTCCACTTAGTTTTTCCAGAGTTTGCGTCATGTATTTTGAGACACCCCAATTAGGTGCATAAATGATTTTGATTTTTCTCTCTTCTTGAGAGATTACTCCTTTTATTAATACATAGTCTCCATCTTTGACTCTTACAATAGTTTTGAATTTAAAGTCTATTTTGTCTCATATTAGAATAACTACTCCTGCCCTTTTTGGCTATTGTTATCTTGTAAAATTGTTTTCTAGCCATTCACTTTCAGCTTCCTTAATCCCTGGGCCAAAGGTGGTTTTCTTGTAGACAGCATATAGAAGGTTCATATTTCCTTGCCCATTCTGCCAATCTTTGTCTCTTGAGTGTTGAATTTAATCCATTAACATTCAGTGTTATTACTTGCAATGAATTTCTTACTTCAGCCATATTTTCTTTGGGTTAATGTATGTCATATGTTGTTTTATTTCTGTTTTTGTCTTTTTAATTGTTTTTAATCTCTCCTCCAACTCTCTCTCCCTTGTTTTTTCCTTTCAAGTTCTAGAACTTCCTTTAGAATTTCTTGATGTGCAGGTTTCTTATTGACATACTCTCTTAATTTATGTTTATCTGTGAATATTTTGAACTCTCCATCATTTTTGAATGCCAGTTTTGCTGGATAGAGAATTCATGGCTAGAAGTTTTTTTCTTTTAGTACTTTGACTATGTCATACCACTGTCTTCTTGCCTCCATGGTTTCAGATGAGAAACCAGCACTTAATCTTATTGTGCTTCCCTTTAATGTGATGGTTTTCTTTTCTCTTGCTGCCTTGAGTATTTTCTCTTTGTCTTGAGCATTGGACATTTTGGCAAGTATATGTCTTGGAGCTGACCTTTGGGATTTATACTGTTTGGGGTGCTCTGTGCTTCCTGGATCTGCACATCCATCTCTCTCAATAGGGTTGGGAAATTTTCAGCCATTATTTCCTTTAACACTCCTTCTGTTCCCCTTCCCTTGTCTTCTCCTTCTGGGATGCCCATAATGCATATGTTTGTGCATTTTGTGTTTTTGGTTAAATACCTGAGTTCCTGCTGGATTTTTTTGTTTCTTTGTGTGTGTGTGTGTGTGTGTCTATCTGTTCTATCTGTTTGATTTCAGATAATTTGTTTTCCACATCACTAATTCTTTCTTCTGTCTATTCAAATCTGCTTTTATGTGAATCCAATGTCTTTTGGTTTCCTGGATTGTGCCCCTGATCACCATCATATCCGTTATCTTTTTGCATATGTTTACAATTTCTTCAGTATGTTCTCCCAGTGTCTTCTTTATATACTTAATCTTTTGCTTCATTTCATTAAGTTGGTCCCTGATATTTGTTTGGAAGCCTTTGATTAGTTGTATCTTTTCCTGGTTTTTAGTTTGTTCATTGGACTGATCCATGTCTTCCTGTTTCTCAGTGTGATTTGTAATTTTTTGTTGCCCTTAGTCATCATTTTATCTTGATGGGTTTATTCAGTTGATTAGCTTCTCTCTCTGCTATAGAGTTTTATTTAGCTGATGGTTCTGTGTGTGTGTTCAGTTTTCTTTTTGACACTTTTTCTTCTTATTTTATTTCCTTGCTTCTTTCTATGTTACTGGTTTGCCAGTCAGGAGTCACAGCTCATACCAGCCTTTTTCCCTGAGGGTGGGGCTCAGCCATCTGTGTTAACCACCACAGGCAGGCTTAAATTTCACGAATATCTTCTGATCAATCCATGCCACCGATCTGCCTCCAGATAGATGTCCCAAGCTTCTCGCTCCATGCACCCACAGCACAGACCCCCAGGCAGGACCCTATGTACAATCAGCCATCCTCAGAGAGTGTGTAGCAAGTGCCCTCCTAAACTGATGCCATCTTGCCTCTCCCTCATTGATTTTTACTGCAATATCTGAAGCATTTATATATGAATGAGTCTGTTAAGGGCTATCATTTGTGTTCCTCATTTCTAATGATCTATTCTTGAAAAAGTCCTACCATCTCTTATTTATTGCAGTGTTAAAAGTAGTATGATACTTTTATAAGGTGCTCAAAACTGTCTTCAAACCAAAGATATGACCAACTACCTATACTTGAAACTGTTTCCTATGAATACCACAGCTGTAAGTTAGGGTCTGTTCATGAACACAGAAATCATTCTAGCCATTTCAAATATAATATTTATTTTGGGAAATTGTTTAAATAAGTCTTGGTATAATGTTCAATATATACAAATATAAAAAAAAGGAAAAAGAAAAGGAACCTTGAGGTAACATAGAAGTAATAACTGCCATCCTTATGACTGGGAGATATTGGTATTAACAGAACCTAGAATGTGGAGGAAAAGTGTTGTGGATCCAGCTAACAAAGTGATGCTGATGGACAGCTCCATGTCTGCCTCTGTCTCTATAGTAATTGATTCAATGCTTGTCCTTCCCCTAAGTAAAATTCCAGCACTGCTGTATTCCATAATATTGATGCTTCATTATTCAGGAAGAAGAGGTGAATGAGCTTTCTATTTTACAGCTCTATTCCATTTATTGCTAATTTTCTGAATGTTTTTTTTTTATCATGAACAGTTGTTGAATTTTAGTAAATACCTATAGACGTGATTATATGTTTTTTTCTACTTTATTTTGTTAATGTGGTGGGTTGAATTGATGGATTATAGATGATATACTGACTTTGCACTCCTGAATAAATCCTTCTTGGACATGATATATTGTCTCTTTTTATATACAAATTAATTTGATTTGCCATTTTTTAATATTTTTCATATTTATATGAGTGATTGGTCTGTAATTTTCTTATTTGATAGTGCTGGCCTCATAAAGTAAATTGCAATATGTTCCCTCATTCTATTCTCTGGGTGATTTGTGTCAGATAAGGATTATTTCTTATCTAATATTTCCATCTATATTGATGATAAGGCTATAATTTTAATGAGTTTATCCTGGAGTTTGTTAGCAGAAGGGAAAGAAAACAACAAAAATCAGTAGAGAGGGAGATGTGACTCAAGCAGTTGGGTACTCATCTCCCACATGAGGTCCCTGATTTGTTTCCTGGTGCTTCCTAAAGAAGACATCAAAGCTGCAACCAGCTGACACTAAGGATGCTGCAAGGAAGAGGCCACAACCAGCAGATGCCACAACCAGCACATACCTCAACTGCAGCAGTCAGCAGATGCCACAACTGCAACAATCAGCACATGTGACAATCAGCAGACACCACAACCAGCAGATGCAGCAACCAGGAGGTCCTGGGTTCAGTTCCTGGTATATCCTAAAGAAGACAAGCAGACAAAAAGAAACAGATGAGGGAGCCATCTTGAGGTGGGGGAGGGAAATTTAAAAAATAGGTAGAGAATCTCTTCTGGATATTGCTTCCAGATCCGCAAACTCAAACAGATTCCATATACTCCATTATGGGCTTTTACCATTTGCTTAGAATTCAGCTATTCCTATCAACAAAAAGCCCTTGAGTTTGATTGCCCTATGTAGCTAGACAGCAATATCCAGGAAACATAGGCTGTTAATGGAGAAATCCCACAGTCCATTTTCCTAACTGCCAATCTAAATTACTTTTTCTCTTTTTCAGGGCCAATCTTTTTCTAAGATTTTGAATAGTAGACAAGGCCTGTTATGAAGAAAAAGAAATGTCACCGAACTTAATACATTCATGCAATAAAATAATTTTCCAACATCAGTAATTTTCCTGAAGTCATGTTTACTAATGAGCATGATACGAGAATTAATATTTGCATAAGATCTAGATCAAATTTTTATAAATTTCTCCCCTAATATAATTCATACATAGAAATGAATAACTCATCAATATCATTCAGGATGACCCTCATGAAATTATTTATATTGCCAAACACACACACACACACATACTTACTCAAATAAAATGTGTACTTTCAGATTGAAAGTATAAATTCAGATACTCAGAGAATTTTGCAACACATTTGTGTAAATAAATATCCATTTGACAGCTTTTTCCAAAATAAAAAGAAGAACCTATTATAAAGGAGTTTCCAGGGACCTAAAGTTATTATTTTATTTTATTTTATTTTGCTTTATTTTATTTCATTTTATTTTTATTTTACTCTTTATTTTACTTTACTTTACTTTATTTTGTTTTATTTTACTTTAATTTTTCTCTCTCAGCCTCTAGGTGTTTCTCTTTCTGCAGCTGTAGGGGATCCTGGAGTCCTCTCTCATAAAGTAGGGCAAAATGGCAGATCTCTCTCTCTCTCTGTGTGTGTGTCTCTGCTTTCAGTCCTCAGTTTATACAAGACTCTATTGAAAGGTTTAGGATGCACCCTGGGTCCTGCAATCTAACCAAAAGCCCTTAAATAAAGTGATCTAACCATACTGATCTAGTCAAAAGTCCCTTAACTGAATCTAACCAAAAGGTCCTACATAAAATAGGCTTTCACATACAGGAATGGTTTAACTTAAGAAACTAATTTTCTGTCATCCACAAAAGTCTCAAATCTGCACAACCTGTGAGACATCAATTATGATTAACAAGCAACAATCAGCAAGGACTGTCATTTGATTAAATCAACCAAAAGGTATATTAATTTGGAAAACTTTAGTCAAGGCAGTCAAAGTTAGGTTTTTCTTATCTGGTAATATCAAAAAGTATATTTTTCAGAAAACAAAATGTACCATAGACTTTAGGTTGATTGAGATTTGGGCCTAATTCTTCATCCCTCCCTGTATCTATGCTCTTTACTGTGCAATTGTTCAGTTCTACAATATATGTCCTTAGCTCTTGATTGTGGTACAGCAAGGTTATTCCCAAACAGGAACTTGAAATAGTTTTTGTGGCTTTATGTTCCTTTTTACACCTCAGCTATTTACTTTGGAAGACCATATTTTGGCTCAGTGGTTCAGAACATCATAGATATGCAGAATATAGCTTTCCACACAACCTGAAGACCTATAGGCTGGAGGTGAGTTCACCAGCCAAGACCAGACAAGAACAGGTGACCCAGAAGCTCCAGCTGATAGTAGTTGATGTGTCAAGTACAAAAATTGTAAAACTGAATATATACATAAGGTATGATGAACAATTCTACTGCTAGGTATAAATTAAGAGAAATTTTGTGCCTACAGAAAAGAATGATTTGGGAACATTATTTGTTATCACTCCAAACTAGAAAGAACAAAAATGTGAGTTCTTTCAAGTGTTCCTACATCAGGGGACACTTCTCCAGTCCCAGCCTCCTGCAACACATGCAGCCAGCAACGCATGGCTTGTTTGGTGGCTTGGAGCTGTATACCTAAGAAAAACATGTTCTAATTTCTAACCCATTCCTGTGGGTTTTGTTTCAAGTTTAGAAGGGAGCCATGTAAAATGACAGGTTCCCACCAAACTAAGAGGGATGCATCTGACCAAAGATAGTCTCACACAAGTCCAACTTGGTAAGTGAAATAGCACTTAATAGGGGTCATATAGAGCCTCACCCTCGATGATCTGGAGGGGAGTCCTCTCTCTTGGACAAATCAAGGCTTGTAGTGTCCTAAATCCTCATCCATAATGGTGGGCAGAGAGTGTGGCTTATCCAAGGCCTGAGCTTCACTTGTCACAAAGAAAGAAAAATCTTTTGGAGGGGATGTAAAAAGGCAGGCAATAGACTGTGGAAAATAATCTCAAGACACATATCTGAACAAATATTTTTTCTGGAATGTGAAAATAAGACTAACAATTCAAGAATGAGACAAATAATCCAGTAAAAATCCCAAAAGATTTTAGAAGAGGAATATATATGAATGGTCAATAATCACATGAAAAAATGTTCATAATCATTCACCAGCAATGAAATTCAAATTAAGGTCCTGATGAGATACAATACCTGCTTGACAGGAAGGGCTAAAATTTTTCAAATGGAACACAGCTGGTAAAAGGGAAAATCCATTACACATGCTTATATAATTGTCACAACTCATCAAAGTAAGCATTTAAGATCTGCATAAATTTTACATTAATTATCTCAATTTTAAAAATACATAATGAGATTAGTCTTCTTGGATGTGTTTGGGAGATTGAGAGCATTAAGGAGAAAGGGGATATGGGTCTCTGAGGCTCTCTCTTATCATGTATAAAGGATATTTAGAATAGTGGTACCTAAATCCCAGTGCAGAAAACTCCTCATTATGCCAGCATTTGAAAAAGGGTAAAGAGATGCATGGCTTTTGACCAAGATAGGTGATGAAGTTGATGAAAGAGAAAGAGAAAGAAGGTGGGTAGATAGAAGGTGATAGATAGATTGTGGTGGCAGATGACCTTGAACTATAAGAAACCCAAGCAGCACTCGGACAGGTGGAAGAACAAAATTTTCTTACTCTTGGGCCCAGAGGAGGGTCAAGTCTCCAAAGTCTAAGCCCTGAGTTTTGGCTTTCATGAGTTTATATAGGGACTTC
The DNA here is from genome assembly GCA_029593785.1 of Cabassous unicinctus. Lineage (NCBI taxonomy): Eukaryota > Metazoa > Chordata > Mammalia > Cingulata > Chlamyphoridae > Cabassous > Cabassous unicinctus. The sequence goes on from JAQZBX010024241.1 coordinate 22,892, forward strand.
ACGTGGGCAAATTCCTTAAGCAGGTGGGCAAGCAGGGTTTACAAAAGCAGAAGTATGAGTTTAGCTTATCTTCCTAAAGCTGTGGGCCTTAGTTGAAAGGAAAGAGAGGAGCCATTATCTTCCTAAAGCTGTGGGTCTCTGTTGAGTGGTAGGAGTAGGGCTGCAGCAATTTCTTCATCATTCCCTACCTTTGATGCCATTATAATTCCTTATGGGGCATCATCTGCTAACATGGAGATATTTCTATAGTCCCTAAGGGCTGATACTTAACATGAGGCATTACTTGGTATTTTAAGGCATTTAGATGGGAAGTGATGTATTGTATAAGGTACCATAGAATACATGGCTCAAAAGTCAAAAGACTGTGGCTATTACTGGCATGAACGGCAAAATCCAGGAGAGGAGATACTGGAAGTAGTTCCAATTGGAAGATGCCTGGTATGCACAGTTTAAGTAGTCATTGGCTCATTCTTTTAGCAGGGCTACGTTGTCTCTAACTATCTCTGAGGAATTCACATAGAAACAGCATTCTTCTCCCAGGACCTGGCAGATTCCTCCTCAACCTGCAGTGAGCAAGTCTAATTCTCATCTGTTTTATAAAACTACTTCTGCCAATGAGTTTATTTGGTCTTGCAACCCATTGAAAGTCCCTGATATTTCCTCGAGGTCATTTGCTGTTTCTCATGCTAGGGTTTTTATGCCTTTCTGACCAACTGCAAGTGAGGTGCCTGCTACTACCATGCTACTGACTACTCCTTGTCCTAAGAGTAGGGGAATTGCCTGTATTGCCTGTTTGGTTCAGAAGAGATCTCCAGGCAATATTTTCTGTGTACACAGAGAATGATGGCACTGGCCAAGCCAGGTAGCAGATACCCTGGCTGTCCTAGGGTAGACACTGGTAGGTGTTGATGCCACAGACACAGATGGTGGAGTTTGTGGTGCATCAGTTAGACTCATTGAGTGGGTGGATGGTGTTACAGTTAGCCTTTCCAAGAGGGAGGAGAGTTGAAGAGGAGCTGGTTGTTATGTTTTTGCAGTTAGCTAGTTTTCCTGGGGGTTTGGTTATGCAGACTGGGAGCGGCTTGGTTCCTGCTGCAGAACTGTCATGGGTCAGGAGGGTTGTGTTCCATGGGACAGGAACAAGGAAGATGGTTAGACATGAGGAAGTACATAGCCAGCAGGATGCAGCTATGTTGGGCCAGAATTTATTTAGGAGTTGGTGGAAATTTTGAACTTGGTTCAAAAGGATGTTGTGGTGGGGCTGTCTCTAAATTTGGTTTTTAGTGTCTGGGCAACTTTACTGATATTTTTAACCAGGGTTTTTTCTGGGGGTTGGGTTACTGGGATCAGTTGGATGAGTATGAGATCTCCCGGGTCTGAACCCACTGGATCATACTTTCCAATTACTAGTTTTAGTTCTGTTTGTGCCTTTAAAAAGGTACTTTCTGATCTGGTGGTTACATTTAATAAGGTGAGTTTTATGGGGTTACAGGTTTCTATGCTAAACTCTGCCAAGCTGGGGATTTTTTGTAGGAGATATGAAGTTGGGAACCCCCTCCTGGGAGTGGTGGCACCTACCAGCAAGCTCCAAGAGCAGCAGTACTCTCCACACTTTTTGGGGTCTTGGAAGAGGTATTTGTCATAACTGCTATAGTTGCAGCCTCTATACCCTATCCTGGGGTCAGGTAATGAGGCATGGGGGTAAGGGGCATCTAGTAAGGTGTAAGCAGTGTAATCTTTGATTGACCTGCAAGTGTTGAATATTACAGAGGCTGAGGTTGCACCTGATGAGAATGGGACGGAAGAGTTCAGCATAGAAAGTCTGCCCCAGCTTTTACTGACTTGCAGCTGCCACTGGGTTTGAGGGTGGGTATCGACTCCTAGAGAGGGGGCAAAGAAGAAAAGGATAAGCAATTCAAGTCACTGAAGCATCCTACTATGCACCAATAAGCTATTGCAATTAAAACTCTATTCTCTATAATCCAGTCTGCAGGAGCAACAGCAGCTAGTCCAGTTCTGAACAGTAGGGCAAGTAGTCCTTTCAGGAGTAGAAACCATGCGGAGCAGGGGTCCATTCAGCAGGAGTTAGATGAGAGTGGTTTTTGGGGGTGTTTCCAGGTGACTCAAACTCTTAAGGGGTGGCTGGGTATGGGTTGGACTATCCAGCCATCCTGTTCTTTGTTGGGGTGTGCTCTCTTGACCCTTGAATGGTGGATCCAAGGGATGATGACTGCAACTTTAAAAGCAGTGGGAGTTACAAGTATCACAGTATGTGGATCTGTCCAGGAAGGCTCAAGGGGTTCTTTTTTCCAGTCTTTGACCCAGACTAGGTCCCCTGGCTGGTGGGGGTGCACCAGGTGTCCCAGTGGGGTGAGGTTTTGGGACAAGACAGTTTTATGCATTTGGACTAGAGTTTTCCCCAGCTGCTAAAGGATGGAATCTTAGCCAGCCTCCCCCAGGAGATTGAGATTTCCTCTGAAGGCCTGGATAATTGGGGGTGGCTGTCCAAACATAATTTCAAAAGGGTGAATAGCCTATGGGTCCTGGGGTACACCTAACTTGGAGAAGGGTTAATGGAAGTAAGTTTACCCAGGGAAGACCAATTTCTTGGCAGAATTAGGCTAGGGTGGCTTTGAGTGTTCAATTCATGCATTCAACTTTCCCTAAACTCTGAGGCCTATAAGCAGTATGGAGTTTCCACTTGATCACTAACATTTTTGCCAGTTCTTGGACTATGGTGGCCATGAATGCGGGCCATTGTTGCTTCCAATGGACAGAGGCAGCCTGTGTTGGGGAATGATTTCCCAGAGGAAAGCTTTAGTCACTTCTTTTGCCTTTTTGGTGTGCATGGAGAAAGCTTAGACCCAGCCTGAGAAGGTGCATATCATCACTAACAGATATTTGTACCCCTGATTTGTTATTACTTCTGTGAAGTCTACTATGAGAGTTTCAAAAGGGGCTCTCCCCATGTGCTGGATGCTGGCTGGAGCCCAGGGGTCTTGCAGAGAGTTGTTTTTGGCACAAACTTGACATTGGTTGCTCATGGTGGCACAGAGGGAAGCCAGTCAGGCTATATAGTAGTATCTTCTGAGTAAGGTCTCTAGCACAGTTTTCCCTAGGTGAGTGAGTTGGTTGTATTGCAGGATGAGGGTATGAGTGGCTCCTTTTGGGACAAAAATCCAGTTATCCTGGAGCAGCAAAATTCCTTCGGGGATTCAGCTTCCCCCTTCTCCCTCAGCCCATTCCTGTTCTTTGGTGGTATAGTTTAGTTAATTAGCTTCTTGCCCAAAGAGAGACAGCTGATCTTGGGGTTTGCATCCCATGGGTTCCTTCAGCCACTTGTCAGGCTAATTTGTCAGCTAGTCTGTTTCCTTGGATGACCATATCTGTCCCTTTTTGGTGTCCCCAACAGTGGATGATGGCAACTTTGTCTGGTTTCCAGATTGCCTCTAATAGTTGAAGTATTCCTTCTTTGTTTTTGATTTCCTTTCCCCCTGCAGTTAGGAGGCCTCTTTCCTTATAAATCACTCCATGGATATGAATGGTAGTGAATGCATATTTAGAGTCAGTGTAAATGTTTACTTCTTGCCCAGTGGCTAGCTGCAGAGCTCAGACCAGTGTCCAGAGTTCTACTTGTTGTGCGGACCACCACTGGGATAGAGATGCTGCTTCCACTACCTGTTCAGCAGTGGTGACTGCATATCCAGTGAGCTTCTCCCCATTTTTAACAAGACTGCTTCTATCTGTAAATAGTGTCCAATCCAGGGAAGGGAGTGGTCTATCTTGGAGGTTGGGGCAACTGGCATAAACTTCTTTGGTCAACTCAACACAATCATGTTCAGTGACCCATTCTTTGTCTGGCAAGAAGGTGGTGGGGTTTCAGCTAGGCACTGTTTCTATTGTTACTCTGGGGTTTTCACAGAGTAAACCTTGGTAATGTGTGAGCTGGGGGTTGTATATCCACCAATGCCCATGTGAGTTCATTAGAACAGTGACCATGTGCGTTACCATGACATGAATAGCCTGTCTGAGGGTTAATTTGTTGGCTTCTTTGATGAGGGTTACAGCTGCTGCTAGGGCTTTCAGGCAGGGTGGGCATCCAGCAGCCATGGGGCCCAGCTGCTTGGAGAGGTAAGTGATGGGCTTTTGCCAAGGGTTGATTGTTTTTGTGGGGACTCCCAGGGCTACCTTTTCTTCTTATGCAAGAACAGGTTGAAGTTTTGAGTTACATCTGTGAGCTCCAAGGCAGGGGCTTGGCCGAGTTGTCTTTTGATGTCTTGAAAGGCCCTCTGTTGAGCCTTTCCCCAGATGAGGGATTTTTTTTCTGGACCCATCACAACTTTGTAGAGGCATTTGGCCATAGCTACAGACCCATGAATCCAGATGCGACAAACCCCCCGCAGCCCTGACGAACTCATGACGTTTTCTTTATGTGGTGGGGGTAGGGATGGTGCAGATTACCTTCTTTCATTCTGGTAAGACCATCCAGTGCCCTTGTGAGATGATGAACCCCAGATACTTGACCTGTTGTTTTCAGGTCTGGGCATTCCTCCAAGACACTTTATATCCAGTCTGTGTTAGAAGTTGCAGAAGAGTCTGGGTCCCTCTCCAGCAGTCCTCTTCCATCTCACTGGAAAATAGGAGGTCATCTACATATTGTAAGAGGGCACACCTGTGGTCTTCCTGGGGGTAGGTAGCCAGGTCAGCCACCAAAGCTTCCCCAAAGAGGGTAGGGGAGTTTTTGAAGCCTTGCAGGAGCTGAGTTCAGGTTAGCTGAGTTTTCTGTTGGGTCCTGGGATCTTCCCACTCAAAGGCAAACAGATGCTCACTCAGGGGGGCTGGCTGCAGGCAGAAGAAGGCATCTTTCAGGTCCAAGCAAGTGAACCAGGTGGCTTTGGGTGGCAGCTGTACCAGCAAAGTGTACAGGTTGGGAATAACCTGGTGCAAGGTAAGGGTGGAGTTGGTGATGGCTTGTAGTTCCTGGACTGGTTGATATCCTGTCCCATCTGGCTGCTTCACAGGTAGTAATGGGGTATTCCAGGGTGACTGGCACGTGACCAAGATTCCCTCTTTTCTCAGGTGATCTATGTGCTCGACCATGCCCGATTGTGCTTCCCAGGGAATCAGATACTGCCTCTGCCAGACTGGGATGTCTCCAGGCTTCAGTTCAATGATGATGGGTGCATGGTTCTGAGTCATTCCTGGTGGGTTTTTTTTTTTTTTGGCCCAAACATCTGGGAAAAGTTCCAGCAGTTTCTCCAGACTCTGACTTGAGCTTTCCTCTTCATGGAATCTCCATTCCTTGCTTTGGAGTATGGTGACAAGGAGAGTGAGGCCTGTCCCAAGGCTTAAACTTGCTGGCCCTTCAAGTTTGAAGGTGATCTGGGCTCCTAATTTGGTTAAGAGATCCCTACCAAGTAGGGGAACTGGACATTCAGGCAGGTACAGAAATTCATGGGTTACTTCATGGCCACCAAGTTGACAAGTTCTCAACTGACAAAAAGGCCATTGGCTTGATTGGTCTCCAGTTGCTCCTATGATATTAGCATTTTTTCCTCTAAAGGGGGCAATGGGAGTTGTAACCACAGAATATTCAGTACCAGTGTCTACCATCAAAGTCATTGGTTGGCCCCCAACCTGTATTTTGACCATGGGCTCATGGGGGCCAAGTTCCTGTGAGCCCGGTTGCTCCTTTTTGGAGTTGAGTCACTAGCCCGAACAGATGGCTCTGGGGCTTAGGTCAGTATTTCCCTTTGGGGATGTTCCCTCCATGTGCCCAATTCTGTTGGGGGCACTGATTTCTCCATTTCCACTTTCTTTGCAGTAGGCACATTGATATCTGGCCAGGAGCATCCTCTTGGTGCTTGTCCCCCCTTTTTGAGGTGGCCCTCCTTGTCTAGTGGGGTCAGGATTTCCCAAGGCTGCTGCCAGCAGGGAGTCTTGATGTATCATTTGCTTCTTGGCCCCTCATTCGGTGGCTTCATCCTGATTGATGAACATTTTATTGGTGACCTTAACTTGGGAGATGTTCATTCCCATGAACCCTTCTAATTTTTGGAGCTTTCTCTTAATGTCCAATGCTCCTGCATGACAAAGGTGGCATTCACCACACTGGTTTTCCAGAGCTTCTGGGTTGAATGGGGTATAGATTCTGAAGGCTTCACAAAGCCACTCACAGAATTCTCCCAGAGATTCTTCAGGATTTTGAGTGACTAAGGTCATTTTTTACATGTTTGTCAGTTGATTTTCCCCTTCCCAGACCGCTGGGAGAAGTGCTTCCCAATATTGTTGGAGGGCAGCCTATCCCTGATTGGTGTTGAAGTCCCAGTTAAGTTGGGCCTCTGGCACTGCCTCCCATGCCCAATCTTCTGGATCCAAGACATGAGCAAGGGCCTGCTCTTGCAGTCATTTTTGGGATTTTGTCAGGATCCGTGGCTTCTCCTCCATATTAAACAAGATCAGGAGGAGTTGGCAGCAGTCATCCCAACTGGGACAATGGTTTTGGAAGATGGACTCCATGAGATCAATAAGGGCTTTGGGTTTTTCAGAGTAGGGAGTGGTATGGTGCTTCCAGTTTAAGAGGTCTGTAGTTGTAAAGGGCTAATAATACAAAATTGACCTCTTGGCTCAGATGGTCCCATCGGTGCTGATCTGGGGTAGACCCTGCATCTCATAGAGAGGCATCTGTAGCACAGGTTGTGTGGACCAAAGCCTCCTCACTACTGGGGTTCTGGGGCTTTCTCCAGAGGGAGCCGATGGCCCTGGAAAGACCAACGGTGGCGGTGTTTCTTGGTGATCCACCTGCACTCCTGGGTTAGGAGGTGAGGCTAGAGTGATCAGAGTATATGGTGTGGGTGGTGGGTCTTCTTCAGAGGATCCTTGATGAATGACCAATTTCTGGGGCCCTGTTCCTTGTGCAAATAAGACCCTGCTGTCCCCCTTTTTCCCAATGCAGAATCAAACCCAAGGGTGCAGATTCTGGGCTATATCTAACCAAGAGTTGATCTAGGGAAAGTGATTGGGATGGCCAGGAAATTCCCATGACAAGCCACTTTGTGCAGACCGTGGCTACATTCAGGTTCCCTTCCAAGGGCCAGTCAATGCTAAAAGTGGGTCACTCTAATTCACATAAGGTCCTGAGGGTGCTGGGGTTCATTCAGACACCATGTTCTCCAGAAAGACGCTTCTTAAAATTCTTGAGCATGCCATCTGTAACCGTTGGGGAATTTGATGTAATTATGAATTCCAAAAATTGGATCATGCCTGTAATCTGATCTGTTAATCTGGGCATGATTGAATTATGATTAGGGCGTTGACTGGGCCATGTCAGTCAGTAGGGCGTTGAGCCCCACCCCCTGGTGGGTGGGGAATTGAATTTAAAAGGCAAGGCAAAGAACAGAGTTG
>JAQZBX010024242.1:0-30296 GCA_029593785.1 Cabassous unicinctus
AAAGAGAGAAAAAACTGGAAAAACTTGAGTAGGGGCTCAGGGAGTTGAATGACAGCATGAAGTGCACCAACATATGTGTAATGGGAATTCCAGAAGGAGAAGAGAAGGGTAAAAGGGTAGAAGAGTATTTGAGAAAATAATGGCCAAAAATTTCCCAACTCTCATGAAAGACATGAATATATGTGTCCAGGATTAGAATAAATCCAAATAGACCTACCCCAAGATGCAAAATATTCAGAATGCCAAATGCCAAAGATAAAGAGAAAATTCTGAAAGCAGCAAGGGAGAAGCAAAACGTCACATACAAGGGACGTCCAGTAAGACAGTGTGGATTTCTCTTCAGAAACCATAAAGGTGAGAAGACTTTTGTATGATATAATTAAGGTAACAAAAGAGAAACACTGCCATCCAAGAATTCTTTATCTGGCAAAACTGTTCTTCAAATATTATGATGATTTTGAAATATTCACAGGTAAACAAATTAAGAAAGTTCATAAACAAGAATCCAGCTCTTCAGGAAACACTAAAGGGAGTTCTGCAGCCAGAAAAGAAAAGACAGGAAAGAGAGGCTTGGAGGAGAGTGTAAAAGTGAAGACTATCAGAAAAGGTAACCAAAAGGGTAAAAAAACAGACAAGAATAAGATATGGCTTATGAAAGCCAAAGGATAAAATGGTTGAAGTCAGTAATGCCATTACAGTAATAACATTGAATGTTAATGGATTAAACTCCCCAATCAAAAGACACAGACTGACAGAATAGATAAGAAAACATGATCCATCCATATGCTGTCTGCAGGAGACTCACCATAGGCCCAAAAATGCAAATAGACTGAAAGTGAAAGGTTGGGAAAAGATATTTCACATAAATAGTAACCAAAAGAGAGTGAGGTAGCTATACGGGTATCAGACAAAACAGACTTTAAATGCAAAAAAAGTGATAACAGATGTAGAAAGCCATATATATTAATAAAAGGGACAATCCACCAGGAAGAAATAACGGTCATAAATATCTCTACACACATAACCAGGGTGCCCCAAAATACATGAGTCAAACTCTGGAAAAACTGAAGAGAGAAATAAACATGTCTACAATAATAGTTGGAGACTTCAACACACCACTCATAATATTAGATAGAACAACTAGAGAGAAGATCAACATGGTAACAGAGAACTTGAACAACATAATAAATGAGCTAGACCTAACAGACATATATAGAACATTGCACCCCAAATCAGAAGGTTATACATTCTTTTCAAGTGTTCATGGATCTTTCTCCAGGATAGACCACATGTTGGATCACAAAACAGCTCTCAATAAATTTAAGAAGAGTGAAATTATACAAAGCACCTTCTCTGATCATAATGGAATGAAGCTAGAAATCAATAATAGGTGGGAAAGGGGGAAAATTACAGATATATGGAGTCTAAACAACCTACTCCTAAACAAGCAGTGTGTCAAAGAAAAAATTGCAAGAGAAATTAGTAGCTATCTCGAGACAAATGAAAATGAGAACACAACTTACCAAAATTTAGGGATGCAGCAAAGGCAGTGCTGAGAGGGAAATTTATAGCCCTAAATGCCTATATTAAAAAAGAAGAAAGAGCTAAAATCCCAGACCTAACTGAACAATTGGAGAAACTAGAAAAAGAACAGCAAACTAATCCCAAAGCAAACAGAAAGAAAGAAAAAGATTTGAGCAGAAATAAATGATATTGAGAACAAAAATACAGTAGAGAAAATCAACAAAACCAAAAGCTGGTTCTTTGAGAAGATCAATAAAATTGACAAATCCTTAACTAGACTAACAAAGAAAAAAAAAAAAAAAAAAAAAAAAAAAAAAAAAAGAAGATGCAAATAAAATCAGGAATGAAAAGGGGAACATTACAACTGACCCCACAGAAATAAAAAGGATCATAAAAGGATATTATGAGAAACTGTAAGCCGACTAATTTGTTGTCTAATTTGACAACCTAGATGAAATGGTCAAATTCCTAGAAATGCACAAACAAACTGACATTGGCTCTACAAGAAATACAGGAACTCAACAAACCAATCACAACTAAAGAGATTGAATCAGTCATTAAAAATCTTCCAATAAAGAAAAGTTCAGGACCAGATGGCTTCACAGGTGAATTTTACCAAACATTTTGAGAAGAATTAATACCAATCCTGTTTAAACTCTTCCAAAAAATTGAAGAGGAGGGAAAATTGCCCAACACATTTTATGAAGCCAACATCACCCTAATACCAAAGCCAGATAAAGATATTACAAGAAAGGAAAATTACAGACCAATCTCTCTAATGAACATAGATGCAAAAATTCTCAGCAAATTACTTGCAATTAGAATCCAACAGCATATCAAAATAATTACACACCATGACCAAGTGGATTTTATTCCTAGTATGCAAGGGTGGTTTAACATAAGAAAATCAATTGGCCTAATACACCACATTAACATATCAAAAGAAAACATGATCATCTCAATTGATGCAGAACAGGCATTTGACAAAATCCAGCATCCTTTCTTGATAAAAACACTTCAAAAGATAGATATAGAAGGAAAGTTCTTCAACATAACAAAGGCATATATGAAAATCCCACAGCCAACATCGTACTCAATGAGGAAAGGTTGAAAGCTTTCTCTCTAAGATTGGGAACAAGACAAGGATGCCACTGTCACCATTGTTATTCAACATTGTGCTAAAAGTTCTAGTAGAGCAATTAGGCAAGAAAAATAAAGAAAAGGCATCCAAATTGGAAAAAAGGAAGCAAAACTCTCACTGTTTGCAGATGGCATGATCCTATATTTAGAAAATTTCAAAATATCTACAACAAAGCTATTAGAGTTAATAAATGAGCTCAGCGAAGTGGTAGGATACAAGATTAACAGGCAAAAATCAGTAGTGTTTCTATACAGTAATAATGAGCAAGCTGAGGAGGAAATCAAGGGAAAAATCCACTAATAACAACAAAAAGACTCAAATATCTAGGAACTAATTTAACTAGGAATGTAAAGGATCTATATTCAGAAAACTACAAAACACTGCTGAAAGAAATCAAAGAAGACCTAAACAAGTGGAAAGACATTCCATATTCATGAACTGGAAGACTAAACATCGTGAAGATGTCGATTCTACCCAAACTGATTTATAGATTCAATGCAATCCCAATCAAAATTCCAACAGCCTACTTTACAGAAATAGAAAAGTCAATTATCAAATTTATTTGGAAAGGAAAGGGGTCCCGAATAGCCAAAAACATACTAAAAAAGACAAGTAAAGTCAGAGGGCTCATACCTCCTGACACTGAAGTGTATTATTAAGCTACGGTGGTCAAAATAGCATGGTGTTGGCATAAAGATAAACACAATGATCAATGGAATTGAATTGAGAGTTCAGAAATAGACTGGCCTATCAAGTCCACTGTTTTGGGACAGAACAGTCTCTTCAACAAATGGCACCGGGAGAACTGGGTATCCACAACCAAAAGAAAGAAAGAGGACCCCCTATCTCACTTCCTATACAAAAATCAACTCAAAATGGATCAAAGACCTAAACATAAAAGCTAGGAGCACAAAACTCCTAGAAGATTTCCCTAAAATCTTACATTTCCTACATTATTATCTAATGTAGGGAAACATCTACAAGACCTTGTAGTAGGTGGGGGTCTCTTAAAACTTATAACCAAAGCACGAGCAACAAAAGAAAACATAGATAAATGGGACCTCCTCAAAATTAAACACTTTTGCACCTCAAAGAACTTGTGAAGAGGATAAAAAGGCAGCGTACTCAATGGGAGAAAACATTTGGAAATAACACATCTGACAAAAGTCTAATATCCATGATATATAAAAAGAATCTACAATTCAACAATAAAAAGACAAATGATCTGATTTAAAAATGGGCAAAAGATCTGACTACACATTTTTCTAAAGAAGAAATACAAATGGCGAAAAAATACATGGGAAAATGTCCAACAACACTGGCTACTAGGGAAATGCAAATCAAAGCTACAATGAAATATTTCACACCTACTAGAATGGCCACTATTAAAAATACAGAAAACTGTAAGTGTTGGAGAGGATGTGGAGAGATAGGAACGCTTATTCACTGTTGATGGGAAGGTAGAATGGTACAGCCACTGTGGAAGTGTATTTGGCGATTCCTAAGGAAGCTGAATACAGATCTGCCATGTGACCCGGCAATACCGCTACTGGGTATATACCCAGAAGAACTGAGAGCAGTGACACGAACAGATATCTGCACACAGATGTTCATAGCAACATTATTCACAATTGCCAAAAGATGGAAACAACCTAGGTGTCCATCAACTGAGAAATGAATAAACAAACTGTAGTATACACACACGATGGAATATTATCCAGCTGTAAAAAGAAATGAAGTCATGAAGCATATGACAACATAGATGAACCTGGAGGACAGTATGTTGAGTGAAGCAAGCCAGACACAAAAGGACAAATATTGTATGATTTCACTACTGTGAACTAAATATAAGCAAACTCATGGAGTTAATACCTAGAATATAAGTCACCAGAGAATAGAATGTGGTTAGAGAATGGAAAGCTGAGGTTTAATCTGTGCAGAATTGGTAAAAAGTTTTTTGGAAGTATTTAGAAATGAATAGAATAGTGAAAGCACATCATATGATTTGCAATTAGCACTAACATAAGGGTATGATAGTGGTTTGTTTTTTGTTGCTTTTTCTTTTTTTTTGGAGTAATGAAATTGCTCTAATATTGATAGAAGTGATGAATGCACAATTCTGTGATTATACCAAATGCCACTGATTGTATACTTTAGATAAATTGTGTTTATCAATAAAAAAATAATAGGGTGGGTTGAGAGAAAACACACCTAATGTGAGATACGGACTATAGTTAGCAGTGCTTTCATAATTTGTAGTAAATGCTTTACAACAATGCAAAGTATTGATGGTGGGTGATGTATGGGAGCCCTGTATGATGCTATGCATGTTTGTTTTGTAAGTTCACAACTTTTACCATACACTTTTGTTTATGTATGTTGATTTATGAATGATATACTTCAATACTGTTTTTTTTAATGAAAAAAAAAAAAAAAGAAGTTGCTGTGTGATCTTAAGTGTGAGGTGGCCATCTCTCAGGTGAGACTGCACTGTCACAACCACACTGGGCAGTGGAGGGTTTGGTCTTCCTTTTATGGAGGAGGAAACTGAAGCCCAGAGAGGTTAAGCCACTTGCCTCGAGGCCACACAGCAGTGAGTGATAGAGCCAGGTTCTTACCTGCCCCCACAGCTGCATATACCCAACCCTGAGCTGGGAACGGCAGCCTGGCATGCAGGAGAGGGCTCTGGGCCAGGAGGTAGGGAGGGACCTGACTTCCAGCCCCATCTCTGCTGCCCACTCACAGTGTGCTCTCTGAGGGACTCAGTTTCCCCACCAGCACAGTGCAAGAACTGTACATGCTGCATGCTGAGGGCATCTTCAGCTTGGCGATTGGGTGCCTATGCCCTCCCCTCATTTCCAGTCATAATCCCTCCCCAGAGACCAGTCCCTGCCATACCTGATGAAGAGTGTGCACAGGATGAAGACGACGAGCCCCACAATGCTCGGCGCGTCCCACCACTGGGTCACGTAGCCCTCAGGGCCTGCCAGGACGGTCTCGTTGCCCAGGAGGGTCAGCAGGTGGGGGTTGCATTTCTGGTCTGGGGATGGGAGCACAGTCACCCTCAGCCAGGTCTGAGTAGCCAGGTAGCCCTGAGGATGGGCAGAGAGGCAACCCAACTGGACAGACAGACAGACATATATATAACAAAGATCCAAGCACAGACAGTGCTTACCAGACAAAATGACAAAGTGCTCCAGGAACAGATAGCATCCTCACACCTCCCTGAAGGACCGAGTCTTAGCAGGGGCTGGAGCTGGGGTGTCCCCAACCCCCTCCCCAGTGCTGATGGCCCAGGATCAAGGTCAGGTCTCTTGGAGCCCAGGCCCGTACTCACCTGGGACATTGGACAGGGCCAACCAGGTGACAAACATGGTGTAGAGCGTGACGGTCGAGGCCTGCAGTAGACCCGAGTTGGGCTGGGCCTCCTAGCAAGAGCAGGTTCAGGGTGAGGCCCCTGCCAGACCCAGGGCCACCCCACCCCCACCAGCCACTCACCGCCAAACAGGGGACCTCGGAAATACTCACCCACCCACCCTACAGCCACCGTTCTGAGAAAACACCAACCAGGCCACCCACCATCCACCTCGCCCACCCAAAGGTGCAGTTCTAAATCTTTCTCCCAACACCCTCTCAAATTACTCCACTTCCTCCCTGCTGAAACTGTTCAAGGGTGGCATCTCATCACACGCTGAATAAAAGCCTCCCTGATTTGCCCCCGCCTTTGTCTCCAACTGATCAGCCACGACCCCCCTCCCTCCCTGATGACTACGTTCCAGGCCTATGGCCTGCTCTCTGTCCTTAGAACCCGCCAAAGCCTTTCCCACCTCAGGGCCTTTGCACTTGCCGTGCCGGCTGCCTGGCACATTTCTCCCCTATATCGCCACACAGGCAGCCCCTCTTTAGTATTCAGGCTTCCCCACAAAGAAGACTCCCAAAGAGACCCTGAAAATCCTGGTGGCAGCCGCCCCTGCCTCCCCCCACACCTCCCACCCTTTAGCTCACAGCCTATTTTCCACATAACATTTGTTATATCTTATCTGTCATCCTCTCCTATTGCTTACCCATCGCCACCCCTTACCATGCATATACTTGAAAATATGCATCTAGACTCTGTGAAAGAAGCCCAGGCTCTGGAGCCAGCCTGCCTGGATTCAAATCCCAGTCCCACCCCTTATTAGCTGGGTGACCTTTGGCAAGTTCTTAACTTCTCTAAGCCTCTGTTTCTGCATTTGTAAAGTGGGGGTGATGATGTGAGGAGAAAATGACATGATAGACATCATCGGTCGTTAGCTATTACTATCATTCCTCCTCTTCCTCACAGCTATATCCCTGACATCTAAAAGAGAGCTGGCACACTGCAGGAGTTCAAGAGGGTCTTTACTGAATGAACACAGTTTGCTGTGTGACCTGGGGCAGACATCACCCTCTCTGGGCTTCAATAGTCTCACTGGGAAATGGAGGCTCTAACCAGAAGGGAGATCTCCAAGCTTTCTGCCAATGACCCCCAAAGACTCCCTAAGCTATCTTTGAAATCCCTAATGGGCTGAGATTCCAAACTGTGAAGTGCCACTGGACTTGCAAGGTCTTTTTCGTGAACAACAGACAATGACTTTAAGAGCCCCCACCCATTACCCCAGATGGTTTGGGGACCACTGACTGGGAAGTATGGAACTACAGCTTCCAGCACCATTATTCAAGGTGTCTAGGGATCGTCACTCAATACCTCTCCCTGATTTCTCCTGATTCTCAAAAACAACACTGACAACAATAATGACAGCAATAGCTAATGTCTGGTTGATATCTATATGCCAGGCACTGTTCTAAGTGCTTTCCAAATATGCTCTCAATCCTGAAAATAACTCCAGCTAATCGGTATTATTATCCCCATTTTACATTTGAGGAGAGGCACAGAGAGGTTCAGACACTTTCCCAAAGGCACCCAGTATGCATGTGTGAGTGCCAAGACTCTAACCCAGGCAGGCTGACACGGGAGCCCACACCCAACCCAAGCCTCGGTGGCTGCGTGCCCCTGCCGCAGGACTCCACGGCTCCTCGAGGTGGTCTCACACAGTGAGGGGCCAGGCAGGCTCACCTGGACCTTGGGCAGGACGGCAACGATGGAGACGCAGACACAGAGGATGAGGTTGAGGCTGATGAAGATCTTGCCCTCGAGGCAGGCACTGGGCTGGGTGTAGTAGATGAACAGCAGCGTCACGGCCGCGATGGACAGCGTGTAGAAGAGGAGGGTGAAGAAGAAGAGGCCTGGGGCCATGGGGGAGGCAGTGAGGAGCGGGGCGGCAGGTGGCTCCCTCAAGGGTTCTGCCGGGCCAGCCTTCCCCCTCTCATCCGGGGAACGACATCAGTGTTTCCTGAACTCCCACCATCCACTAACACCTTTCTGACATCTGCCCCATCCAGGTGACTCCTGAACTAAAAGGATTCACTTGCTAGGAATTACGTAACCACGAAAATAAGGCAGTGAACAAACACAGTCGGTTTCAATAAGAACACTGACCCCAGCAAACAGTCTGCTGAAGGCCTGCTCTCTCTAGCAGAGACTGAGCAGCAAATATCAGTCTTAGAACCAAACCAGGACCTACACGAGCATTTATTTTGTATTTATTCAGAAAAAATGGAGAAGAATTCAACGGGTATCTGTCCCCGTGGTTTCGGTGTCACCTGGTCCCAATTAAAAGAGCCTGATATGCCCCCGCCGACACCTGTGTGGCCCATTCTGCAGGAACCTCTGAACCAGACAACCCCCAAGGCCTTTCCAGTTCAGCTCTCCTCTGATTCACCTAAGATGCCCCCGAATCAGCTGCCTCCTTCTCGCCTCCATCTGCCCTGGGGATTTCAACTCCTGCCCCAAATGCCCTCCAGGCTTCCTTCTGGCTTCGGAGCCTCGGGTGCCCTGCCCCAGCGCGGGCAGCACTGACCTGCGTACCAGGCCCGGGAGTCACACTCCTCGGCCTTGCCCAGCCACCGCTGGTTCCAGCAGTGTGCGAAGTCGATGAGCAGCACCAGCTGGATGACGGTGAAGAGGAAGGAGCCCGCGACGCCAAAGTAGAACCAGACTAGGGCGGGGAGAGGGGAGTGAGGCCAGGAGGGTTGGTCGTGGCTTGGGGGTGGAGGGGAGGGCCAGCAAGACCCCTGAACAGGGTCCGAGACCCCTCCAGACCTCCTGGGGCAGGCACTCTCCCCACTGTCTCTCTCACACACATTTATTCATCCAGTAATTGTTTGTGCCATGCCTGGTACTGGGAACACTGAGAAGAAGCAAAGTCCCTGCCCGCAGGGAGCCCCCAGCCATGCTCAGAGCTACAAACAGTATGGCAGGGTATGGTTAGGGGTAAGGTTGGCCCACCTAAATTGCCCTCAGATTGCCCAGAGGCTGTGTGGCCAGCGGCAGAGTGCTGCCTCTGGGGTGGGAGCGAGGACCCAGCCAGCAGCTGGGGTCTGTGTGCAGAGCAAAGGGCAGCCCCCCACCAGTGCTCCAGGGCTAAAGACCCCAGCTCCTTCCCCTGTAGCCCCTTCTCCTTCCCCCCACACCCCCCACAGCCCCAGCTGCCTACCGTGGGAGAAGGAGCCATCAGGAATGTAGAAGGCACCCACAGTGATGCCCACGAGGACCAGGAACTTAAAGAACCAAAACCTGTGATGGAGAAGGCAGAGGAATGAACAAGAGAACCAAGCTGGGGCTGAGGGGGAGCCGGAGGCCAGACCAGGCCTGGCCCCCAGCAACCCCATGCCCAAAGAGCAGACACTGGGTGAGGTGAAGTCTGGTGGGCACAGAAGATCTGCCCTGGTCCTAAACCCAACCCCGAGGGGCAGAGGGAAGGGCCAGAGCGGGGGTCCTGGTCCCAACTGGCAACTCGCTGCCCTTTCTGATCTCCCTGCCGCACCTTCCTGGTCACAGCGGCTCTTGCAACTGAAGGTAGGGTCTGGGGATCCCTGGAAGCAGGCCGAGGAGGGGTGAGCCCTCCGGGGAGAGTCGGGGGCAGGCGGGGCCCCTCCCTCACCCGTTCTGAATAGCAGCCCGGGGGTCCCGGCTGCTGCGCACACAGACCATGAGCAGCACGAAAAGGAAGAAAAAGGCTGCCGTGGCGAAGCACATGCGGTAGACGGCACGGTAGCCGAGCAGGGAGCTGCAGTCGATGTGGCCCTGCAGGACGGCGGGGGTCCCGGACCCCTCCTCACACACCCAGGGCAGCTGTGAAGACAGACGGAGCAGCCTGAAGGCCTGGCCCACACGGAGCACCCCTGCCAGGAAGGAGGCAGCGGCGCCTCCCCCCCATCTGATGTCTCCTTACATCTTGTCATTATTTAGTTCCCCGTTGTCATCCTCACAACCTCGGGACTTCCTAAACCAAGACTTCCCAAAGTGCTCTCCACCCCCCACCTACAGCAGAATCCCCTGAGATCCTGGAGGAAGACACAGATTCTAAGGCCCCTAGCCTACAGAATCAGAGCCGTTAAGGTGGGCGTCTAACAAGCTCCCCAGGTGACTCACACCTTTATACACTCTAAAATGTGAGCACCACTGGCCTGAATGCTCCACTGGGTCTGTGCCAGCCTATGAAACACGGAGATGAAGGAAAGAGTCACGAGCCCAAACTGGGCCTGAGCATTCCACCGGGGGGGAGCACCCAGCTCTGGGACCACAATGATTACTAAGATTTTCCAAAGGGCCCATGGTTTATGAGGAGCAAGAACTTCCCCGGGAGCTTCAACACCTCCTCTCCACAGGAAGATACACCCCCAGGCGCGCCCGAGCCCCCCGCCCACCCCTTCCCCGTGAGCTATGCCTTGACCCTCCAGCCTGAGACCCCTCTCTAGGGGCCGCGCCCTGCCTCCCCCTGCAGCTGCTCACCTTGTAGAGCTGACTCTCCACGCCAGGGCTCAGCATGATGATGGACACCAGCACCCCCAGGAAGAGGAAGGCCGTGAAGATGAGGCGGCTGATGGTGGAGTTGCGGGTGGAGGGGCAGCAGCAGCACAGGATGCAGGGTGCGGAGCCGCAGAGGCAGGACGCCTGCAGGGAGGGCGGGGGTGGGCACCTCTACTCTCAGCCTCCTCTCCCCTCCCCTGCCCATTCAGTGTCTCCAAACCCACCTGCACCGTGCTGGCCGCTTCCCCAGACATTAACCCATTCACTCTCAAGCTGAGGACACCAAGCCTCAGAGAGGCACAGAACCATAAGCAGCAGAATCCAGACTCAAACCCAGATCTATGTCTGGTGATACGATGGTTGCTGTGAGAGAGAGCTGGCGTCCTGCAGTTTCTTATTTAGCGGGAGGCAGAATGGTAAAAAAGAAAATCAGAAGTCCCGCTCTGTTGCTGATTAGCTGTGTGATCTCAGACAACTTCCTCAACCTCTCTGAACCTCAGTTTCCTCTTCTGTAAAATGGGAACGATAGCACTTCTCACAGGGCAGTTGTGAGAATGAAATTATGAATTTTAAATTGCAACCCCTTCAGGTTCCCTCCTCCCCTTCCCAGCTTAACTTTGCGCCATAGGACTTACTGTCATCTGAGACACTTTATATTTATTTGTGTTTGTCTGTCTCCCCTTTTGAGCATGTGAACTCCATGGGGACAGGGGTTTCGTCTGTTTTGTTCACTGGGATATTCCCAGAAATTGGAAAGTACCTGACACATAGTAGGAGCTCGATACATATCTACTGAATGAACATAAAGTGCTTGGCATAGTACCAGACACACGTTACAACCCTGAGATACAGCAAGCACAAAATGAACATCTGTTGAATGGACGCAGTGAAGACCTGTGATGGCAGTTATCATTGCCTCACTCTGGGCCTGTACCAGCTTTGGATAGCAGCAGTCAGTCTAACCCTTTCCCTCTCCTAGATCCTCTGCCCAAGCAGCCCTCCACTAGGCTGAAATCATAAAGCAGAGCCTCCTCTCTGGGAGCAGGGTCCACAGCCCAGGCTTTGAGGAACGGAACCCACATCCAAATACATCTGGTAAGCTGTTCACCTTGCCCCATATACCCCCAACTCCTCGCCCAGGTATTTAAGAGTCTGGAGAGCAAGAGCCACGGGCCCTGCCCTCCCGGGGCTTCCACGGGCAAGAAAGACACCAAACAAATAACTGCACACATCATGGTAAGCGTTAAGAAGAAAAAGTGCATGCTGCCATGAGTGACTAAGGGGCCCTCGTTTCGACTCCCTGAAGAAGTGATGCTGCAGCTGAGGGCTGAGGAACAAGAAGGCACCCGCCAGCCAAGAAGGGGACAGCAGAAGGTCCTTGCGGCCAAAGCTTCATGAGCAGGTGGCGAGCAGTGCGGCCAGACAGGCTGGCCCGGGCCAGGCCCCGTCGGGCCTGGAAGCCATGTGCAGGACCCCTGTTTCATCCTAAGAGCAATGGCATCCACTCAAAAGTTTTCAGCCGGAGTGACAGGAATAGTCCTACATTTAAAGACCAGCTTTGTGGAGAGCAGGCTAAAAGGACCCCTCATTCCTCGGAGCCGTCCCTCTGGCCTGGTCACAAGATGTAAGCACACTCTGGCTTGGGGTGTAGCTGCTGTCTCATCTGCCCCTACCTTCCCCCAGACTGGAAATGCCCCAGGGGCCTCCTTCTTCCCTACCTCTCCATTACCCACAAATTCAAGTACAGCAGCGATGCTAAATGAAATGCTTGCAGGACGAAATTAGTCCTCATGGGCCAAATCATAAGAGTCCACTCTTCCAGCAACTTCTGGTTACATCTTGCAGCCCCCCACCCAAACCCATCCTCCTACCCACCATTGGGAAATGAGGAGATAAGCAAATGCCAGCAGATGCTGTAAATCATAAAGAGCATTCTGGTTATCAGACAGAGTAGATTCCCATTATACAGGTGAGGAAACTGAGACCAGAGAGGTTAAGAAACATATCAGATGTCACACAGCAAGTTAATCGCAGTGCTGGGGTTCAAGGTATAGTGAAAGCTTCTGTGGTGGTTTGAAGCTGTATGTACCCCCAGAAAAGTATCTTCTTAAACTGATCCATTCCTGTGGGTGTGGACCCACTGTAAGTAGGATCTTTTGGTGAGTAGGATCTTAAGATGTGGCCCACCTCATTTGGGGGGGCTGGTCACAATCCTCTTACTGGAATGAAATTCAGACAAAGAGAGAAAACCATGGAAGCAGGAAGCTGAAAGCAATGAAACCCAGAAGAGAAGGGAGAGACCAGCAGACACTGCCGTGTGCCTTGCCATGTGACAGAGGAGTCCAGGGTCGCTGGCAGCTGGTCTTCAGAGAGAAAGCATCACCTGATGATGCCTTGATTTGGACATTTTCATGGCTTCAAGACTGTAAGCTTGTAAGCCAATCAGTTCCCCTAGTTAAATCCAATGTGTTTTATGCTATCTGCTTTAGGCAGCTGAGCAAACTAAAACAGCACCATTACAAAGGGCTACTCTACTCAGCCCCAGGCACTGTGGTACACTTTATATACATTAAGACTCAGAGAGGTAACAGGACCACAGTCATGCAGGAAGTAAGCTGAGGAGCGAGGATTCGATCTCAGGGCTGCCTGTGCCAAGGCCCAGGCTGAGTCTGCAGAACTGCACCACTCCCCAGCCTGCTGAGCACCAATGGCAGGCTCATTTAACTGCAAAACACCCAGTGACAAAAACAACCCTTCCAATGCCAGAGAACACCAAGGATGGCCAAGAGGTGGGGCTCCCAGGAACCAGGCACCCCAGTGCCTGCCGGGGTCAGGCCCTGACTCTGGCTTGTTATCATTTCAACTTGGGACATTTGAGGCGCAGGAAAAGCTGCCCAGCTGCAGTCAGGGAGCCTTTCAATTCACTCTGGTTCTTGGAGACCAAAATCCAAGCGTTCCTGATACCTGAAACCTCTGGATTTCCCAGGGCCTGGCCAGCAGCCAGAGAGACTAGGCCAGGGAGAGCAAAACACACACCGGCCCCCTGCTACTCCTGCTTTCAGAGGGGTGGGGGGAGCGGAGCCTGCTGGGAAACAGTCACACACTTTGATCCGGTCATGCCACCTCCGGGGATGGCTCCTACAGGAACCTCTTCCTACGGAAATACCAGCCCTGGGAGTAAGAACGCGTGCAGACACACATGCACGTGGTTCATTGCAGCACTGTTTATAACAGGGAAATAATAGGGGGAAAGTGAAAATAACCGAATGCCCATCAGTACATCATGCTGCTCCCTTAATAGGGAATTCTCTGCCACATGGGGCAGATGTACAGGGAACACTTAAAATGGATGCATTTTATTGTAAATAATTATACCTCAATAAAGTAATTTTGTAAGTATAAAATATATTAAAAAAAATTTTTTTTTGGAGAACGGGGGGCCAGGAGGTGAATCCAGGACCTCATATGTGGGAAGCTGGAGCTCAACCACTGAGCCACATCGGCTCCCCTGAGTTGGTTTTTTTGTTTATTTGCATGTTGTTTGTTTGTTTGTTTTTTAAGAGGCACCAGGAACTGAACCCGGAACTTCCCATGTGGGAGGCAGGTACTCAACTGCTTGAGCCACATCTGCCCCCCAGAATTAAAATACTAAATTAAGGAAAAAAAACTAAAGTAAGTGCAAACTTCAGGCTCTCAAGAAACTGCAAATAAACTAAATGCCCAACAGCTGGGGACAATGACAGCCCATTCATTCTCTGGAATGGGATAGAGGAAAAGATGCAAGTCACTAGGCCATGGAGCAACACGGACAAATGCTTATGACGTAAGGTTAATGGCCAAGGCAGACTATTAAACTGCTCTAGCACTAAGATTACAATCACTCTCCCTCCCCGCTGGGCCCTGCCCCCAAATGCACTAGCAGGGAAAGGCAGCAACGGAAAATCACCAGAATGCCTAGCAGCAGCGGCTGGATCTCGGCACCAGCCCAGATTCTCAGAAAGGAGAACTCATAGAACTTAAAAGCCCTGGGTCTTAGAGTCTTCAAGATACAAGGTTTCTTGCCTTTCAACCAGTCCAGCCTTTCTCCAAGGAAGAAACACCTGGAAGGCAGATGGTCATTTCTGCTGTTTGCCACTGCCAGTAACAAGGACCTCCCAAGGACAGCAAAGGGTGGTGAGTAGTTTGGCATGGTGGGATCTGGCTGTCACAGAGTCATTCATACTCTCTCCTGGTTGCCCGTAGGGCTAGGGACACTTGTTCTTTGAACCACTCATAGGGCTGGACCATAGTTTAGAGTTGTCTACAATTGTTTAAAACTAACCGGGCCAGGCAAGAGTGGAATGCACCATGCAGACTTCGTGAACAACCCCAGAACCGGCTGGGCCACCCCAGGACAAGACAAAACACAGGAGAGAGGGTCAGCCCAAACTACTCAATTCACACTTCCCCAGTGCCCGGCAGAAAATGTAGGTCCTAGTCCCAGCTCTGCCTCTCAATGACAGTATGACCTTAGGCACGTCCCTTCTCCCCTCTGTGGGATTCAGTTTCCTTATCTGTAAAATGGGCTCCCAGGTCAGGACAGTAAAGTGGCTCAGAGCCCAAGCTCTACTGTCAGCCCGGCATTCCACCGGCTTCACCGCTTCTTCCATGTGGTCCCCAACAATTTGCCTCTCTGGGCTGTTCATGGAATGGCCCTGCACACCAGCCTCATGCTAATGTGTGCTGTCCCACTTAATCCTGCCACTTCACATAGAAGGAGACAGAGGCTCAGAGGCAACGTGCCCACGGTCACCCAGCTGAGAAGAGGCCAGGCCAGGATTTGAGTCCACGTGGTCTGGCCCAGAGGCCCCTCCCACTTCCTGGGGAGACACGCAGAAGGCCCTCCCTAAGCGTCTGCCGGTGGCCCAGCTCACCAGGTGCTGGCTTGCCTGGTGACTCACCCACCCTTGTGGCTTACCTTATCTCCCCAGCCAGGGCAGGCCTCACCTTCAGCCTAACCCAAAGGCTGATTCAGAGGCACAATGGGCCCATGCAGACGGGGCACACTGGGTACAAAAGTCTTCCCCACAAAAGTTTTGGAAATGGATGGTAGTAATGGTAGCACAACATTGTGAAAGTAATTACCACCACCGAATTGTATACTGGAAAGTGGTTACAATGGGAAGTTTTATGTTGTAATTATGTTACTACAATAAAAATAAAAAAAAAAAAACAAAAAAAACCATAGAACTGTACAGCACAAAGAGAGAAGCCTAATGTAAACTATGGACTTGAGTTAAGAAATAATTATAATAATATTGGTTCATCAACTGTAACAAATGTACCTCATTAATGCAAAATGTTAATAATAGGGAAAACAGTGTGTGGAGGGGGGTGAAATGGGAACTCTGTACTTTCTGTGTGATTTTTCGTAAACCTACAACTGCTCTAAAAAAAAGTCTCCCCACTGACCTATGCATCCCAAAACATTGCCCCTGTAGCTGCCTGGGGAACCTCCATTAGAACTTCACTCCTGTGGGGCAAATCTCCAACGAAACAGTTATTTGTGTCTGGCAATGCCCAGCTGCACCACTTACTACTGTAAGGAAAATCACCTTCCCTCTCCGATCCGGTTTGCTTGTATGTGACATGGGAGTAATACAAACTGCCTCCATGGGGTCATCGTGAGGGTTAAATGGAAGTGTATTTGTAAAGTGCTTTCTACAGTGCTGGGTCTGTGTCTGGGGCCGGGAGGGCTGGCCCTGCACTGAGTCACAGTTAAGTGGTGACTATTGTTGGTATTCTTACCTGTAAAATGGGGATACTAACTATGCCAGGGGGCTGCGGGGAGAACCCAGCCCCGTGCCTGGCACACAGTAGGTCCTCAGGAAATGTCAGAGGCCAGAACCCCAAGGGGAGGACACTGAAAGAAGGGCAGTTCCTCTGCAGATATTAGATTCTAAGTTACCTCCCGATTCTACCCTGGGACAGCCCTGTTCCTCAGGCAACCAGGGTGTGGGGATGGGAGGAAGATGTGGCAGAGGCCCGGACCAGGAATCAGATTTTAATCCTGCCCGTGCAGTTCCACATCCCTTCATTCTGCAACCATAGGCAAGTCAGCTAACCTCTCTGGGCCACAGTTTCCTTATCTGTAAAAGGAGGGTTGAAGAGACTGGTCAGGTGCCTTCTGGTCTCAGTGTTGCAGGATGCACAGGTCAGTAGGAGTCTGTGACTCAGCCCAGTGTTTGCCTTTACCTATCTCCAAAGGGAATTCTCCACCCGCCTTTCCTGGAGGATGATAACAATAGCTCCCGTTTATGAGCACTCACAATATGCCAGGAGTTGTGCTGGGCACTTTACATGCCTTATCCCCCTGAATCTTCACAGCAACACTGGGAGGGAGCTGCAGTTATTGCCCCAACCGACAGATGGGGAGGTGGAGGCCCAGGGGATCGGCAGGTCTCCCCTCACCATTCCCCACCCCCCAGCTGGCCCAGACAGGGCTTGGCCTCACCTGGCTCAACCAGACAGAAAGCTGGTCAACTCGGAGGAAGCTTCCCTCCCTCACCAGGAAGCAAACGCTTCCTGGCCACAGACCCAGCCCAAAATGTTTCATCTGGGCAGGGAGGGTACTCAGGCCAGCTCTGATTCTTCCTCCTGTACATGTGTGCATACACACACACACACACACACACACACACACACTTCACAGATGGGGAAACAGAGGCCCCGAGAGGACAGGAGACTTGTCCAGGAGCCCACTCTCCAGCTTCCCCATTCTCAGAAAATGGCTAAATGAATCTCTAGACCCCCAGCTCCCTGCCCCCACACCCCCACCCGAACACACACAAATCAGGGACAAAGGAAGGCAAGTCCCAGGACTGAGCAGCCACCAGGGCCCCCTCTCCCTCTCTGCTCCTCTTTGTGTGGGGCCAGAGGGGGAGGGGGCTGCCTGAATGAACCTCAGAAAGATTTAATGAGGGGAAGACCCGGCTGGGAGGCTGGGAAAGGGGAAGGAGAAGGGGCCTCCCAGACAGGATCTGGCTAAAGCCCCTCCCCTGTGCTGGCAGCAGCCCCTAAACAAGCCTCCACCCCAGGTGACCAGGCACACCCCCCTCTTCCAGGCCTCCTCCAATTCCTGGCCTCCCAGCCCTACGTTTGACTCAGGAGGTCACTGGCAAACTGGCACCCACCCCACTCAAGGGTGACTGAGAAAGGCCCCGTGCCCCTCCCACCCCACCCCCTATCTCAGCTCTGGGGCCCAGACGGGAATGGTCAGGGGCTCTCTGGGAAAATACCCAGACGTTAGCGAGTGTCAGACTGAATGAGGCAGAGACAAGTTCTCCCAGAGACAGTCAGCTGGTGGGCTGACCGACAGACTCCTAACAGCAGGGGCAGACAATGACAGAGAGGCCATGGACAGACAAAGACCTTGGAAGGAACAAACGGACAGCGACAGATGAGCTCACAAACACCTATGGGCAGTGAGCCGGACAGACAGACGGACAGACAGAGAAGGACACAGGGGCAGGGAGGGAGGGGTCCAGGTAGGCCACACAAAGAGCGCCGGGCGAAGAGACGCACCCCGAGGACTCCAAGTTGGGCGAGGTGGGGCGGGGCCCGCAGCGCTCACCCATGCCCACCCCGGGCTCGGGACCTCGGTCTCCCCAGTTCTTGGGAGCCCCCGGGCGCGCCTCAACCCCTCCCCCGCGGCAACCCGAGCCCCAGACACCAGATGCCCGGGACGTGGGCGGGCTGAGAACGGCAGAGAGGGGGGTCGGGGGTGCCGAGTGGGACGCAGCGAGGGCGAAGAGGCGGGGTGCGGGTCCAGAAAGACAAGTTTGGTGCAAAGAAAAAGAAGAAACTATTTGGAGGAAGAAGATAAGAAAGAAGTGCGGGGCCAAAGGAGGCGCGGGCGGCGCGGGCGGGCGGGGCGCGGGGTCGGGACTCACGCAGCTGAGCAGGGAGCAGGCTCCCAGGCAGGCCCCCATGGCGGCGGCGCGGCGGGCACCGGGCGCAGCGCGCGGGCCTCGGCATTCGCGGGACTCCGGGCTCCGCGCCTGGCCCCGCCCCGGCCCCGCGCCGGCCCCGCGCCGGCCCCGCCCCACCTGCCGAAGCCGCTCGACGCTTTCCGGCGGCGCTCGGCGCCTCCCGGGGGGCACACCTGGGGCAGGTGTGCGGGCGGGGCCGGTGGAGCGAAGGGGCGGCCACGCGAGCCGCGCCATCCCACCGGACTCTGGCCCGGGCTCGTGTTCTGGTCCAAAGCGAAGGTTTGGAAATAGTGAGACGTGGGTTAGAGCTCCGGTGAGGCCATGGCGTGACCTCAGGGCACTGTCACCTCTGAGGGCAGAGGTGGAGAGGTGGTCACCGCTGACTCCCTAGCGCTTGGCGCAGAGCCTGTGCTCGATGCATTCAAGCTGAATGGCGAATGGTTGCCTAAAGAACCTTGGGCAAGTCGCTTCACGTCCCTGAGCCTCAGTTTCCCCATCTGTAAAATGAGAGTATAATAGTGCCTATTTCCGAAGGCTGTTAGAGGGATAAGTGGGACAACACACAGTAGGATTGCTTGTTTCTCCTCAGACCAGGCCCTCACACTTTCAGCCGGTCCCCGCCTCCATCCACCCACCCTTCAATCTCTACTGACTCCTAGCAACCTGTCCTGGGCCACATGCCCCCACAGCCACCCTGCCGGGTGGCTCATCATTCTCCAGGGATACCCAATCCCTGGCCCCCAGCTAAGGAGGTCAGAAAGGGTGGGTGTGTCAGTTCCTGGCACATCACCCCACCCCCACCCCAGGAGTAAGTGGCAGATATCCAGAAGCCTGGCTCTGTAGTTACTCTCAGTTCACCCTCCAGCCCTCTCCTTGCCCAGCTCTAGACAGGATAATGTTAGAGAAGGGCGTTTGGGTGCCTCACAGCAGGCCCCAGTGCCAAAGATCCAGCCTGGCTGCATCCTTGGGTGATGCACTGGGCGCCAGGCTTGGCCATTAATTGTGCAAGGACTGTTCGGCCACCACAACCTACACTTCCCTCCTCCACATGTTTGCCCACAGAATGCCCTCCTCCTGGAAAGTCCTTCCCATTATCCCCCCATTCTACCCTTCGAAGCCGTGCTCACATCCCATATCTTCTTGGTAAAGAGAACCTTACAATACACCCTAACCCACTTACTGACCCCATTAGGAATGAATATCCATCCTCTTGTTTCCAAAACACTGTGGGCCTCCCTTATGGTCTCCCAAATAACTAAAGTTACTGTGGACCTTGAGCCTGCACGAAGCTCCTTTCCCCACATGGTCCCATTCGAGCCCTACAACAGCCCTGAGAAGTAGATTAAACCCCCCACCCCAATTTAAAGATGAGGAAACTGAGGCTCAAAGAAGTAAAGTAACTTGCTGTATACACACTAAGCACTGAATAAATGTTGGCTATGGTTATTGTGGTCATTGTTGTTGCTCGAAGCCACACAACTGGTGGTCTGGCCTTGACCTCAGACCCCGAGGCCTTTCCCTGACATCTCACTCACCGTCTCTCTCGTGGAAAGCTGAAGTGACCAGACCCAGGCCCTCCTCTCTCTCTCTGCCCAATAGCAGTCCATGTTCAGTCCTTCCCTAGTCCAGGTCCCTTAGGAGGCTTGGAGCCTCCAGGGACTGGTTATCTCTGGCCACCCTCTTTCCCGCCCCGACACAGCACAGGGCCTGGCCCACAGTAGAGCAATAAATGCTGGCTGACAATGTCTGAACTCACACCACTGACGGGTCTGATCCAAAAACAGCCCCTACACAATCTCCTCCTAAAATGCCACCACTGTCTGTCTCCTTGGGAAATGCAGCCTTCCCTGGAAAAGGCAGGCCTGTGAGCTGCTCTCCTTCACAGCCCCCCATAGCCTTTCCTGAGAGGAAGAGGAGGGAGAGGGACAAGGCCATCTGAGGGACCGAACCAGTGAGGGGAAGTGAAGGCAAAGGGAAGACTGGGGGCTGAAGAAATGTGTGACAACCTCACAACTGAGCAAGGGCTTCCACTCCCAAGGCCAGCTCCCTTTGTCATTCCTGCCCCAAGGGCCGACTCTTCCACCCCACAGCCCCTCCCTTTCCCGTGACCGTAGAAAGTGCCCAAGCCCAAGAGAGCTCCGATTCCCTTTCATCACAGCCACACTGGGTGCAGCACTTCCCCTCTCCCTGCTTCCGCTCCCTCGCCTGAACTGGTAGCTTGTGAGCATCCAAGACAGCATTCTGTGAAGTAGCAGCTATTTGCTATGATTGCACGTGTAAAGACAGCCCCTCTGGCTTTGGAATGGAATTTTCCAGAGCAAAGTGCTGCCATTGCCCTGGACTCACCCCTTCCCAAGACTGAGGAGAGCAGAGCTCTCCTGTCCCTCCTCACCCTCCAGGGAGCGGCTGACCCAATCTGCCGATTACTCACTGTGTGGCTTCCTTCTGGAGACCCATCCTCTCTCAGTCTCACGCTTCTTATCTGTAAAATGGAGAGAATCATTTTTCTCTGGCTCTCTCTAGGAACTATTGCAGCAATGAATTGAGGAAATAGATATGAAGAAGCTTCATTTCTTGGTATCCTGACCAGCCCATCAGCCCTTCTCCAGTCTTGAACCCGCAGCTCTGGGGCCCAGACGGCTCCATGTCTCCTGCCTCCGAAGGCGAGGTAGAGGTCCCACTTAGCAGCTGTGTGCCCTCGGGAAGTCAGGCAACCTCTTGACCTCACCAGAGGGTTAGCATTTAAGATGATTGGGAGAAGCACTCGAGGTCATTCCTTCCATCCCCCTGTACCCAACACCCACCCCAGGCAGATGCTCAACAGTCTGGGTTCCAAAGGAAGCAGGTTCTGGCTTCTTGGGCCACTTACCCCAAGGGTTCTCTAATCTGATCTCATTGGGCCTCAGTCTTCAAATTGTCAATAAAGCAACAAACCACCAGGCCACCCAGTGTCCCCTAATCCCTTCCTGCCTCTCCCCTCTCACCATCATTCCATCCATGAGGACTGACGCTCTGGCTTGGAGCCTCCTGTTTCCTGGGCCTCGCTCTCTGCACTGGCCTCCACTTCCTGCTTCTGACCCATTTACAGAGCAAGGTTGAGGCCGTCCCTTATAAATATGCACGTGGGATAATGAGGGTTTGCAAATGGGGGAGCATTTGGGGAGAGGCGTTCATATGAGCATCCACCCTGTTCTCCCCATACATGTCCCCCAACTGAGGCTGCCTTCCCTCCCAAAAGATGCACTGGAATTTGGGCGAAGGCTGAAGTAACAGCAAAGTAATAATAAAATTATCCATGGCTACCTTTCAAAAAAAATTTATACTCTGGTGATGTACACAACACAAAATTTCCCACACCACCATCTATTACCAAAACTTTCCGTCACTCCAAAGAGAAACTGCACCACTAAGCATTACCAGCTGCTGTTTTTAAGTGCTTACAACCTGTCAGGCACCCTGCTAAGAGCGTCTCAGGTAAGATGCATTGGACGGGAATTATCCTCCCTGTTTAAGTAGATAAGGAAATAGACGCTGCTAGAAGTTAAGTAGCTCTCCCATAAATCATACCTGGAAGGTGAGGATCTGAATCCAGATTCTGCCTGACTCCAGAGCTGGAGTTCTTAACCTCTACCACACGGATGCACAGGACCAAGCTGAGAGCCCTGAGCTCATGGTGACTGGGCTGCATCTGGACCACATTTGGGCCCCCCGCATCTCCGGTCCTCAGCAGGTGAACCCACAGTGGCCTCAGGTGGAAAAGGACCCAGAAAGTCCTGGAAGTAATGTCATATGGAGAGTATGGGAACAAGCAGATGGGTGTGTGCACATCTGTGCAAGATCACATGCATGACGTGTACAGGCACATGTATAATGCATGTGCAAGCACATGTGTGTGTTGTGTTGTGAGGGCAGTGTCCTGCATATACACTGTGTGTGCACATGGATGTACACATATGTGTGTATTTGGCAGGGGTGCCTCTGAAGCTTCCCAGTGTCTGCATCTCTGAGCCACTTGTGTTCCTTTTTTCAACCAACATTTAGAGAGGGCCTGCTGATGGCCACATGCTGGGGATAAGGTAGAAACGAGGCCAGTGCAGTCCTGGGCCTCCTGGAGTGGACAGTCTGGTGGGCTTTGTTCCCCGAATGCAGTATCACTCTGGAAGGAATCCATTTCTCCTTGTAGGAACTAGCTAGGAGGTGAAAGTGGAAAAGGTGGGGACATGTGGGGTGGGGAGGGCCCAGACACTTGCCAGAATTGAGGTGGGGAAGAAAGCAGGACCTGACACGGGGCCTGTGAGTGACAGGTCTGAAGATTCCAAAAGTCCTCCAGAGGCTTCCTTCACAGATCTCAAGGGTCTGCCACAAATGTATATACGGGGGTGGGGAGGGAAGCAGGGTGCCTTTACCTGTGTGTGCACAGGTGATTGTATGTGGTGTTTGCACGTGCAGTTGCATGTGGATATTATGTATGAATTGTATATGAGTTTGGGGACATGATAAATCATATGTGATATGTGCACACATGGGTTTTATATATAGGTGCATGTGTGCATGTATGTCTGGCAGAGCCTATTGCTGTCGGGGAGAAGGAGGAGAGAAGAGAGTGTCTTTTGGTCCAGGCCTCACCTTCACAAGCCTCAAATTTAGACTAAAAATGCATCAAAAATGAGATGGATGGGTGGGTGGATTGATAGAGGGATGGATATGTGATAAAGCAAATATTGTGAATGTTATTGTAGATTTCAGGTAGTAGATTTACGGGTGTTCGCTGGAGAATTCTTTCCACCTTTCCATTTTTACATAATAAAATGTTAGATAAAATGTACACTCAAAGGCAGAGCTGGAGTTCCAGTTCCAGAGAATCACGGACACGACAGAAAGAATAAGATGTTCATGCTACAATTTTAAGCTTATGCCCCATTGCCAGATGATGACAATGTGAACCCTTACTTTTATATTTCTGTGATTATCTTGTGAACCTCTCAATCACACTGCATTGGGTTTGTGTGTGTGTGTTAAAGATATTAATTCGTTTTAATAAAAACATGTAAACATACCACAACTGTGCCATCCTGTTTAGGCATGTTTCATTTTTAACTTACCAGGTTCAGATGTGGCCTGAACCTCTCTCAGCCTGTGAGAGCCTCTGCTGTGCTCCGGGGCATGGGGGCGCCACACGAGCACGGGTAGGGATGTGGGCGCACGCGGATGGCCTCCTCCGAGGCCCACGAGGCCAGCACTGTTCCGGGGCAGGGACGATATCTTAAGACTGAGGAGGGGCAGCCACCAGCCCCAGGGCGGCCTTGGGGACCAGGAGCTCTGTCATCTGAGGCTTGGACACGCTCAGACCAAGCAGCGTCCCCTGGCCAGCAGTGAGAGTGTGGGAGGTTGAAACTCAGGTGTTTCCTGGAGACGGGTGGAGCCAAGGCGTGGTGTGCAGAGTCCCCTAGGGCCCGGGGCTCCCTCGGCTCCTTCCTTCCTTGCCACATATTCATTACCTCCTGTCTGGGCCATTCTTCTGCCCCTGCGCAGTGCCTGCAGGCCCAAGCTGCCTGCATCTCTTCATTGTACAGATGCGGAAACTGAGGCCCAAGTGAAGGGAGCTGCCCAGGCCACACAGACGTCAGCGGCAGAGCCAGGACTGAGGTAGCCTGGAGTCTCTTGGCTGCACCAACTGCCTGCCATCTGCATCCCCCCTCAGTCCCATGCTCCCAGGCCTGGGGCCAAAAGACCCTGCAAGAGGGGGGTCCAGTCCCTGCAGACCCACCAGGTGGGGCCCCAGAATGCTCTTCTGCCTGTGCAGGCCACATACAGGATCCAGAAGGCTGAGTGGGCACATGCCTAGGAGGCAGGACCCAGGTTCTAATCCCAGCTCTGCCATGGACACTGGCAGAGTGACATGCATAGCTCCCTGCCCTTCTCTGGATCTCAGTTTCTCCATCTGTAAAATAAATGGGCATAACTACAAGCAGTAGTTTTCACATGTTTCTAAGCAGCCCCTGGTCGAGGTAGGGGAGGAAGGGGAATCTCTACCTGCTCAGACCTCTTCATGCACCCACACCAAGGGGCTCACCAAGGAAAATCCCATAGAACCCAGTGAATAAGAGGTCAGGTTTCAGCACAGAACCAGCTCCGCGTTCCCCCTGGGCATGGCTCACAGTCCTGGGGAAGGCTCTTCAAGTCTCAGTTTGCACATCTGTGAAATGGAGTGACAATACCACCCTCCCAGGGCTGTGTGATGATTAAATGAGATAAGTTGTGTCTAGTGCTTGGCACGTGAACATGTTACAACTTCAAGCAACAGTAGCTGCTATTACTCTCTAGCCTCCTGACAAAAACCATGCATGGGCCTCTGCTTCACCATGAATGGTAGCTGTTGTTCCAGACCCCAAAACAAATGCATCTTGGCACCTGCTACCCAAGTTCTTTGGCCCCATCTGTCTCCGCAGCTGCCCAGGAACAGCTGGACATGCAGAGGCTGCTGTGGGGCCAGGCCCGAGCCCCAACGAGCGGGAGCGAGTGCTCTATAATCAGGCCAGGCCTCTGAGCAGGGCCAGTTTCATATGAGCCAAGCCCAGGGCAGGCATTATTAGCTTCCCACCCACCACCCACCCCCTCCACCACCCTCCCTGCTGACCTGGTTGCTGAAGCCCTGAAGGGAAAGCAGCAGGTATTTAGCCAAAGCCTCTCATTCCCAGGAGTCCTCCCCAAGGCCCTCCCCAGGGTCACCAGGTTCAGGCCCCTGCCTAGCGACAGGCTGGAGGGAAAGGCTATCTGGAGCCAACTCCACCCCACCAGGCAGTGGACAGCCTGCCAGAGACTGGCTTCGAGAAACCTACAGTACAGAGCAGAAGGGAGCTCAAAACCATCTAACGCCTTCTCACTTAGCAGATGGGGAGCTGAGGCCCAGGCAGGGGAAAGGACTTACCTGAGTGCACGCAATGTGTCGAGAGGTGTCCCCTGGCTTCCTGCTCCTTCCCAGGCAAGGCCTCCCGCGAGCCTCTCTGACCAGCTGCTCATCGTCTACTACCCGGACTCCAAGCTTCTAGCTCAGCCCTGCGGTCTGTTGGCACACCTGCCAGAGCAACTTCATTTGTCTTTTAAAAAATAACTTTAGGAAGCGGATGTGGCTCAAGCGACTGGGTGCCTCTCTCCCATGTTGGAAGGTTCCAGGATCAATTCCCGGTGCCTCCTAAAGAGAAGACGAGAAGAGAAGACAAGGAGACACGGAAGAACATGCAACAAATGGACATAGAGAGCAGCCAGCCAGCGCAAAGGGGGGAGGGGGAAATAAATAAAATAAATCTTAAAAGAAAAATAACTTTATTCCTCTGTTCTGGGTTTTGTTTCTCCCCAGTTAGAAAATAATACCTGTTCCGCTGGAGCAGAGACCTCATCTGGTTCACCACAGGATCCCCAGCTCCCAGTCATGCACCTGCCGGGGCGTTGCCCAGACTGAATAAATGAATTTCAGAAAACTGGGAAAATATGGAATGTTTTTAAAAATTCAAAGCGTATTGCCACCAGAAAGTTGTAAGCCCACCAGCAGTGGGGAGAGTCTCCTTTTCATCTGTCTTGCCTACAGCATTTTTCTTTTCTTTTTCTTTTTTGCCATAGTATTCTGATTGTATTTGTTTTATTTTTTATTTTTTCTGAGGTACCAGGTGCCAGAGATTGAACCCAGGACCTCATATGTGGGAAGCTGGCGCTCAACCACAGAGCCACATTGGCTTTGCTGAGTTGGTTTTTTGTTTGTTTTGATTGTTGTTTGTTTTTGGGTTGTTTTTTTCTGTTTGTTTGTTTGTTTTTTAGGAGGCACTGGGAACCCAACCCGGAACCTCCCACTTGGGAAGCAGGCACTTAACCTCTTGAGCCACATCTGCTCCCTGTTTTAATTTTTTATTACTAGCGAAAATGAAACTTTTAATTATTTGTATTGCTTATGTGGTGCCAGAAGGATCTTTTTAAAAGAAAAATCTAATTATTCCTTTGTTTAGAACTTTGGGTGGTTTCCATCGCCCATGGAATAAAGACCCGACTCCCTATTGGCTCACAAGGCCTGCACGGTTTGATTCCAACTGATTCTCTAGCCCCTTCTCTCACCTTTGTCTGGACAACTTACAGCTTCTGAAAAGAGCTGTGCGGCCTCTCTCCACCTGGCTTTGGCAACGGTGGATTTCACCTGCTCCCCAGCGACCCCCAGGCTTGTCCCCACCGAACAATTCAGTGATGGAGTCACCTGTCACACAGCCGTCCTCACGGGCTGCGCACTCGCAGAGGCCCACAGTGACGCGAGCCCCACGTTTGGTTTCGTGCTCTACCGTCACCATCTCGACATTTTTAATTGATGAACAAGGAGCTCCGTATTTTCACTTTGCAATGGGCCCCGCAAATTACACAGCCCATCCTGCTTGTTTACCTTCTGCACCCACGCAGGATAATAAATTCCCTGACCTCAAGGTGTGTCCTACTCCTTCTTGTGTCCATAGTGCCTGACAGAGACCAAATGAATGAATGAACAAAATGTAGGAGTGAAATGAATGAATGGATGAAATACAAGAATGAACAAATGAAAAGAATGACGCCTGAGCTGTACCTTTTAAAGAATAAAGTAGGAGGAATTTTCAATGTAGACAAGAGTTGAAAGGGTGCTCCAAGTAGAGGGAACAGTAATGGCAAAGGCACCTAAGGGTGACCATTCACCACAGCAGGCCTAGGAGGTCCCGAGGGACCTGGCGGATGTGGTTGCACTGGCCTCAGCGGAATCCCCAGGATCTGGGGGAAGTGGGAGAGGTGGGGTGATACCCATCCATGGAAGCAGCTGTTTCCCTGGCTGGGGCCAGAGAGAAAGCCCTGGAATCCAGAAGAGAAGGTACTAATTAGGGCCCTCAGAGGGGCCTCTTCTGTATTTGGGGGGTGGCAATATGTCAGGCCAGGAAGCCAAAGGGTTCAAGCTTGACTTGGGGTCAGGCCATCATGGCTTGGCAATCTTAATGACCCCAAAGTTCCTTTTCTGCCACTAGGCCAGATGCTCAGGACCTCTGGCTCCTGGGCCAGCACCTCCTGCCTGGCACCTTGCCAGATGAAAGGGCTTCTCTGGGCCCCAGGCCCTCCTCCCCAGCCCATGTTCTGACCCCCTTGCTCCTGGAAACTGGATGGTCACCAGGATCCCAGGACCAGAGGGAGTTTGGGGATGGCCCTGCTGCCTGTGAGGACAGAGAGATAATGACTCTTGGGATTGATGTCATAGAACTTGGCCCTGCCTGGTGCAGGGGAAGAGGCCCAGGTGGCTGCCGACCCCTCACAGGGCTTTGTTTTGCTCACCAGAACGGCAAAGGTCCTTCATGATCCGGGTCCGTCTACTCTCCCCTCCCCTCCTGCCATTCTCTCCCCTTCATCCCTACCCCCTTAGCCATAGGGGCCTCCTTTCCAGCCCGTGGCCCCATCGAGTTTACTCTCAGGGCCTTTGCACTTGCCGTTCTCGCTGCCTGCAATGCTCCCGTCCCCCAGCCGAGGCATGGCAGCTTCAGTTCACATAGCACCTCCTCTTGAAGAGGCACTGTGGTATCCTGGCCCAGCCACATGAAGAGCCAGCCCTTCTCTGCCCCGTGACCTCGTTTTATCTGCAAGCTGCCTGGGTCAGAATACTACATCTATTAGCTACTAGGTTGGGTACGTCACTGAATCTCTCTGTGCCTCTATTTCCTCACCTATAAAATGGGGATAAGAGCAGCTCTTCTGTCATTATGCTATTGGAAGGACTAAATGAGATGCCACAGGGCCTAGCACATAGTAGGGCTCCATAAGTGGTAGACAGTGTGACTGCCACTGTCTGTTCCCTCTTGCCCCTTGAAAACAGGGGTCAGGTCTGCTTGCTCGTGGCTGCAACCCCAGGGCCTAGAACAGTGCTTGGTACACAAAAGGTGCTCCAGAAATACAAAGTGAAGTAACAGACTTAATTTGTTTGCTTCTCTCCTCGTATTATGCCCTTGACCTATCTCCCTACCCCCAATGTAAGCCGGTTATATGGACTAGAGACAGGCTTCCCCAGGCTGGAAAGGGGAAGGAGGAAGGATGGAAGGAGAGGGGTGAAAGCAGAGACATCCCGGGTTCCAAGTGGCTTCTGCACCCACTCCCAGGGCAAAGCCTGGAGACGGTGGCCAGAGCCCAGAGGAGGACCAAGGCACAGTGTGACCCCTGCTCAGTAGAACGAATCCCACGCCCTCCAGTGTAACACGGGTAGGTTGGCCCTGGAAGGGCCATTCAGAGTAAAAGGGACAGCAGATGTCTCGAAGGTGACCTAAGTGCAAACATGACCAGGAAACACCCGGACCCACCCAACCTTAGCTCCACTTAATAGGCATCTCTCCTGCCCCCAATCCCAATTTCAATACAACTCTGGATTGAAGAAAAGTGAAACTGTCTTCCTTCCCTCCTTCCTTCCTTCCTTTTTAGAGCAATGTAGGTTTACAGAAATACCATGCAGGAAAGTAGAGTGCCCATATTACCCCAACTCATAAACAGCTTTCCCTATTAACATTTCACACTAGTAGGTACATATGTTACAACTGATGAACCAACATTACTATAGTTACATTAACTAAAGTTCACAGTTTACATTAAAGTTCACTCTTTGTGCTATACAGGTCAATGGTTTCTTTTCTTTTCTTTTTTAATTGTTCTTGTGGTAACATATATACGACATAAAATTTCCCACTTTAACCACTTTCCAGCATACAATCCAGTGGTGTTAATTACATCCACAATATTGCCCTACCATCTCCCCAAAACAGAAACTCTTAAAATTGAGAACTGACTCCACCCACTCCCCTGCTCCTGGTACCTTGTTTTCTAATTTCTGACTTTCTGAATTTGCATCTTCTATTTATTTGTACTCTTATGACTGGTTTATTTCACTCAATAAGTCTTCAAGGTTCATTGGTGTTGTAGCATATATTAAGGCTTCATTACTTTTTATTAATATACATTGTGGGAAGCGGGTGTGGCTCAGTGGATAGAGCCCCCGTTTACCATATGGGAGGACCCGGGTGATGCCGCAAGACCTCACAGCAAGGGGGAGATAAGCAGACACAGAGAAGACACGCAGCGAATGGACACAGCAACACAAGCAGCAAGGGGGGGATAAATAAATAAAAATAAATAAATCTTTAAAAAATATATATATATATATACATTGTATTATATGTATATATGTATATAACACCTTTTGTTTATCCATTCATCTGTTGACAGACACTTGGGTTGCTTCCACCTTTTAGCTATTGTGAATAATGCCACTATGAACATAGGTGAGCATATATCTGCTGGAATCCTTGCTTTCTATTCTTTTGGGTAGATACTTAGAAGTGGCATTGCTGGGTCATATAGTAATTCTATGCCTAACTTTCTGAGGAGCTGCCAAACTGTCTTCCACAGCAGTTGCACCATTTTTCATTCCTTTTTTTTTCTTTTTCTTTTTCTTTTTCTTTTTTTTTTTTCATTTTTCATTCCTACCAGCAATGTATGACGGGGGAGTGGATGTGGCTCAAACAGTTGGGTGCCCACCTCCCACATAGGAGGTCCCGGGTTTGGTTCCCAGTGCCTCCTAAAGAAGAGCAGATGGCAAGCTGACGCAATGGCTGGCACAGTGCAGTGACAACAAGCAAAGAGCAGATGTGACTCAAGTGATTGGGCACCTCCCTCCCACATGGGAGGTCCCAGGTTCTGTTCCTGGTGCCTCCTAAAAAAGAAAGAAGGCAAGTAGACACAG
>JAQZBX010024243.1:0-30296 GCA_029593785.1 Cabassous unicinctus
CATGGGGCCTGGGAGGCGCACCCGCACATGGGGCCTGGTGGCCCGCGTGCCTTCGATATTTTTCTTTTTTTTATTTTTACCAGGAGGTCCCTGGGATTAAACCCAGGTCCCTCCATATGGGAGACGGATGCTCAACCATTTGAGCCACATCTGCCCCCCTGCTATATCTCTTAAGATTGACCAAAGATACCTAGAGTTACAGTCATCTCCCATACAGGATGGTCATATAATAAACCAGGCTTAGTTTATCACCAGCATTCTAAAAGTCAGTTTTTAGGAGAAAACTAGATCTGGGGACACATGCATAGTTTCTAATATAGCAAATGTTTAGCCTACCCTGATTATCACATTATCAGGACAGCAAGAATATTCACACCTAACTTAGTCTTTATTCCAACAATTTCTTTTATTTCAGGAGAAAATATACATTTTTTCATGAATATTATCCATTTTCTCAAAAGGCTCTTTGATTTCCATAAATATTGAGAACCTTTATCTCACCCTAGAGTACCTCCAAAACTTTCTTTAGAGCATTTGAGATAAGATTAATCCACTTGATAAAAGGAAATGGGAGAGTGCTTAAAGGAGAAATAAGTTGACTACACTTGCAGAGGTATCCAAGTGTTTAGACATTATGCTTAAGTCCCTCTTGCATTTTGTCTTCAGTAAAAGAGCCATTCAAAAGTCAATGATGGGGAAGCATAAGCATGAAAGTATTTAATTCTCTCCAAGTATTTGCACTTAACAAAAGATTTAGATGTACTAAAACCACTTAGCTTTTCCCCAAGTTATTACTTGAACATGAAATTCAGTTGAGATGCTTATATTAATGCCAAATAAACATTAGTTTGCTAAACCCATGACAAATAAAAGAGTGAAATTTCAGTAAAACCCTTTGTACATACAATCTAAAGTTGTTGCACTGGGATAATCAGGTAAAACTAGAATTTAAAGTTTGCCAAAGGTGGTGTAATAATTACTGTTTTTTTCTTCAAAAGACATGCAATTTGGAGTTGTATGTTAATTTGCATGTTGGCGGAGTGAACTTGATGCTATATGAAAAACAATTTGCTTATATGATTAAGTAAATCACATGTACAAATCAGGAAAGGGACTACTTGTGTAGCTTCTTACAGCCCCATGTAAAATATGGGAGCACAAAAGTTCTGTGCAGAAGAAAGGAATAGCTTCCCACAGGCCTATTTAATTGTGTACGAATTTCAGTCTCCACTATGCTTCTTCTAGTCAATGGGGAAAGGTAATGGGGATGGGAGTGACGATGTAAATGATGATGATTAAGACAATCTTCTATGAGGCAAGTACTATTTTGTTTCCATTTTACTTATGAGAAAACTGGAGTTTAGAGAATGTAAGTCTTTTTCAAATCACATAGCTAGTAATTGACAAAACTTGAATTTTAACCAAGTTTTATCTCATAAAGGAGGAAAATAATATCTCCTTAAAGGGTTGTTGTAAGATTAAGTTTGATAATATGGGAAAGGTACTCAAACACATTAATGATGCTTATCATTATTTATCACTGCTTTATAGTCTGCTGAGGCATTGATTTCGTTTTTTCATAGTCTTGTTGGCAGAACATGGTTGCAGGATAAGAGCTAGGAGCCCTTTTCTGTACCTTCTTTTAATTTTTTGTACTTTTTCTGTACCTTCTTGGTTAAGGCAAATTTGCACTTACTTATTAATAGGAAATGACTGAAAAGTCAAGTTCTTACTGATTTTCACAGATGAAAAACGATCTGGAGAATTGTGTGGCAAGATGTGACATTAAGAACTCTATAAAGTAAACAAGCCTCATTGTGTTTTTAAAAAAAGTATAAAATCTCAAAAGCCAAAAATTTAAAGACATTCAATTATCATAGCATAGAAATGATTCCATGAGCCTTCCCTTATTAGCTATAAAGGAATACTGGATATTAATTGTTAGAGCCATCCTAAAATGACACCCCCAAATTGTGCTATGCTTCATGAGGTAGTTCTCTGTTTTTCCAATCTTCTCCCCAGAAATTCTCTATTACAACTCTTTTCAATATTAGAGCTATGGGTTTTAAGAAAATTATCCTTGATTTTTCTCACTTAAATTAATTTGAAAGTTTACAATGTTCAAAACCAGAAATCAAAGGTTATTCCAATGCAGAGACAAGTTTTAAATTTTCAGAATTTTTGCAAGCTGATTGAGGTTACTTTGGTATCCGGAATTCAGCCATGGTGACAGCATTTACAACCTAATACCACAGAAATTTGCAAATGCTACATTTCAGCACTAATTTTCCTTTCCCCGGAAGAGACAGTTATTAAACATTTACCAGAACACTACGGTTCTAAAGTCACACTTTCTATTATAACAAGATAATAGCAACCACATCAAAGTGTTCAGTTTGGTAGTGCCCTCAATTGACAACAAAAAAGTTATCCATCCATTAAAATGAACTTTGACTTTCCAAGTCTAAACATTTCAGGCAAACTTTTGTTGCTATTCATTTTTGCTTTGATGAGAACCATATTCCTTTATCCGTTTTCTTTAAGCTACCAAGTATTCTTCAACCTGAAAACTATATAAACATGATGTCCCTAATTCATTCTTCAGTTATTCTGTCCCCTTGCTCTCATTCTTCAAACCAAAGCAATCTGGCATCTGTCCCCACAACTCAACTGAGACAACTCAACTGAGACACTGTGTACCTCACTATATCCTTGGATCAGGTCAGTGGGGGCAGGGCATCCTTCCCTGGCTCCTAGGTTGTTGATTAGGAAGGGGTCACAGTTTCACCATTCTCTGGATGTGACCTTGGCTGAAGGGAGCTGCATGCCCGGGTGCTTATGCTCCCACTCACCTGCCACTCCAGTTCCCTGTCATAGTCAATGACTGATTGGTGTAGGGCTGTAACAGCATAGGCCCTTTGCCTCAAAACGGGACTCTGGTGCAATTCAACTCTAAAGGTCCCCCTGCAATCAGACTGAAGTGAGAGTCTATCTGAGCCTGTTTCCCTCCCCTATCCTGATTTTCTGGTTCTCTTCGAAGTTTCCCCAGATAGCACTAACTCAATAAATCATTTGCACAAGGATTCCCATCTCAGGGGAATGCTAGGGAATCTAATTTTAAACAAAGGGCGGCACTCTTCTCAATCTTCGTTCTTTATAGACTGTAATTTCCAGGATTGTTGAATGCCACTACCCTTCTTTAAACCCTATTCTTCCAAGCTATCTAAAACAAGATTCTATGGTTTTCCATATACTCCTTTCATTCTTTCTCACTATGACTTATCGATGTACCCATCCTCTTACCTGTTACATCCTTTCATGGTAAACTCTCATCTACTGTTAGACTTCAATCATCATATAAATGCAAAACTCCAAAATGTATATTATTTTTCCATGCCTAAAATAGCATTTTCCACAAACCTGATAATCTTCCTGTGTTCTTCATCTATTGAAAGCATCACTATCTCTAAAGCCACCAAAGCTTGAAATTTTCGAGTTCATTCATCATCAGTCCTTTATATTCTCCCTTACTTCTTACAACAGTCATTCATTCACCAAGTCACAGCAAGAGGAATTGCATTTTATTTTTGTAGCTGTTTCCTCCTTTTCTTTAGCACTACATTTGGAAGGATTCTTTTTTCAGATACCTTCAGATTCCTTCAATCCACCGGCCCAGTCACCTATGCATCACATAGCCACTAAAGTTGCTTTCTGAAATGCAATATAACTTTACCATTCACCTACTTAATAATTTGTAGGTCTTCACATTTTCTATAAGTAACTTCCTAATTTATTTAAAACAGCATCCTAAGACTTACATGTAGAGGAAAATAATGTTTTGCCCTATTTTCTACTAACTTTCCCCCAGGAAACCTATGGTCCAATAATATGGTCTATTTGTCATTCTGTAAATATATTTGTATATTTCAGTGGCTTTGTTCATGCTTCCCCATCTTCCTATAATATCTCAGCCCTTTCAGCTACTGGCCTATGTGACTGCTTGTGTGGTTAAATTCCAATGACTCTACTTTTATGCAGCATTTTGGCCAATGCATTCTCCCTCCCTGGTGAACCCATGATACATTTTTATAACTCTATTATGAAAGTTTTTATTGTGATTTATTTGTCTTTCCTAGAGTGTTTACTATAAGCACCTAAAAACACAAGAAACATTAATCATCACTTGTTTTTCTTCTAGTGTATAATAACACAAAGCCTTACAAAAAAATAGTTGCTCAATAAGTATTTGGAATACAATTTTAAAATTGTGAAATATATAGTCAAT
Source organism: Cabassous unicinctus (assembly GCA_029593785.1). Classification (NCBI taxonomy): domain Eukaryota; kingdom Metazoa; phylum Chordata; class Mammalia; order Cingulata; family Chlamyphoridae; genus Cabassous; species Cabassous unicinctus. The sequence goes on from JAQZBX010024243.1 coordinate 4,286, forward strand.
CAACAAACATGACCATGGCAGATTTATCTTTCCTATTCAAAGCACCCTTAAAAAGTATGAAAAAAACAAAGGGACAATAAGTTGCAAAAAGGAAACAGTCATTGAAATACTGCCAAGAAAATAGCATGGTTAGTAATACAAAAGCAGGAGTTGATACAGGGTTGATGTAAATCATGTCATATTAATCGGTTTTTATTTTAGGGCCTTAGGAGGAGTCTGTTTATCTGTATGATACAATTAATTAAAATGTATTTTAAAAGGTAATTCAAGTTTTAAACAGAATATCTCATCATTTTTAATAATAGCTTCAGCTCAGAGGGTTTCAAAGTCTTGAGCAATACACATAAAATTAAAATACATACTGTCACTGAGAAGATAAAATAAGTATTCTTATGAATCAAGTTTGCCCCCTAAGTTTCCTTGAAAACACAGCATTCACTATCGACAGCAGTACAATTCAAATCACAGAATTCTTAAACACTTAAGGAAAAACACATTTATTTTAAAGTGATAACTTTTTGAAATAAAATGTTTTTGTTCTTCTAGCCTTTATTTCCCTTGTATTTCCCTTATGCCATCAACCAGGTAGATGTCAAACAGATTACTTATTTCCAAACACACTATCATTTCTTTGCTCTAAACCCAAATATTTCTGAATTAGAAGAGAAACTCTTCTTGATTAGAATATGTTCTGATTCTCCAAGGCTTATAGAGGCATGGTATGAACAAAAATGAAAGAACGTGTCAAAATTCTTGCACTACACTAAGGCCATGTCCACACGATGTGAAAGGATGAAATCAAAATTCAAAGTATTGCTTCGATATGATTGGCTTTCCATGGCATAAACTAACACTTTTATTGTGTTGTAGAAAGTATGAATTGCTAAATGCAGTTGATGCTAAAACATCCCAAACAGACGGCACATCTTGACAAATTAAATAGGAACTTCAAACTGCCCATGTGTTCAAAGACTCATTGAAAGAGCTTGTCATTTGTACTTACGCTCGTTCTGCTTGAAATAGCCCCTTCTTCCTTTCTTTTCCTCCCTTCCTTCTGTCCATCCTTTCTTCCTCATTCCTTCCTTCCTACTTCTCTCTCTTTCTCTCTCTTACTTTCTTTTCTTCAGTTGGTTTTTTTAAACTACTCTAAACTACTAGTATAAATCCAATATTTTAAAGTTATTTCTACAAAGAGTAAATACCATTAGTATTATGCATTAGCCACCTTGTTAAAGCTGACTAGTTCTACAAAGTATTGAATTTCTATCCATAATCTTTAAGTGAGGCAAAATAATTTAGATGATATACACAGCATTTAGCACAGTATATTACTTTGAAAAACTGAATTTTTTAATGTAAAATACTACTGAAGCACTCACTTAAACATAACCATTCAATTTCCTAGCCCAAGCCCAAAAGCTCCCTTTATGGCATAAGGTATTTTTCTTTATCTAGCATGCCTGATATTGCAGGCCTCTTTCTTACTCCATATTCTGCAGGACATGCTCTGCTTCTCTTCCCATTCAATTTATGACATGATTCATTGAATGCTACAGACTACTTGAGGATTTTTTAATATCTTCCAGCCCTGCAGTAGAAATCCATTTTTCCGATAAGAAATGTAGTGATGACCCTGTCAGCTAAGTATCCTAATTCATCTGTCTATGTGAAAAAGCTCTTCCCTCCAGCCTCCATCAGAATTCATATATGGATTGTTCTGTATGTATTAGCATCGGTAGAGGGATTAGCTTTAGCCTTTCTTTAAAAATAAAATATATATATATATATATTTTACAAGTCTGGAAGTAGTAGACAATAGTCAACTCAAAATATTATGATGACATTTCTTCTGGTTCTCAGGGGTATATATAGAGTTATGAGATGAAAGAATTTACAAAAGACAGGGTACTAGCAGAACATTAAAAATGGGAACATTATTCTGTATTCAATATTATCCTGCTACCAGCTGAAATTTTTTCAACCAATATACTTACTCTTAATTCAGAACTTTATCCCACGTTTAAAATTGATACTTGAATATTAGCCAACTTTTAAAAAGCATAGAAATTAGAATCTATAAATCATTGCATGACTAGCATTTGAAATTTTAAAAATTAAGTAAAATTCCTTCAGTTGTATATTTAGGTTGTCATGAATAGAAAATGTTTTGTAAATATGAAATTTCAAGTCCAAATGTAATCTGATTACATTTGTGGGGAAAGAGAACAAACAAAGCCAGAAGCCAGTTTCCCTTGTAGTCCCATCTTTTGTTTGTTTAATTATTGATCTCTTTTATTCTCAGAAGTTTTATGAAAGGGAGTTCTGACCAACTGCAAGCTTCATTAGATACTGAAGCCCTTAACATAATCTTCCCAGGATTTATAACAGGCAGTGGACATTGATAGCTGCACCTTCTCAAACCTGGTTTAGCCAGCCTACTCCATCATCCGCACATACTTTCATTTGTTCAACTGTTATTGAGTATCTCCTATGTGTAAGCCATTGAGCTAGATGTCAAGTAATACAAATGGCTGCTAAATAGAAAAATGAGTAAGATAAAGACAGGTCTCAAAACTCCTAAAATCTAATGAGGATGAAATCATATGTCACAATAGTGCTAATAAAAAATATAATATCTAACTGAAAACAGTGGAAATAAAAAAATTGGAAAACACTTCCTGAAATATTTGCCATTTGAGCTGAGCACTGTCCATTGAATAAGACTTTCACAGGGAGAGATGGGGGAAAGAAATTCGAATTTAAGAAAATGGCTTGAGTTACTACAGAAAGGAGTGAACATGTTTGGCAGACCTTAGGAATCATGTGAAATTCACAATTGCTGGCTCATGTGGAAAGGAGGATGCAGAAGGACAGAATTAAAATATAAGTTCCAGATCATGACAGAGGGCCTGAATTGCTATCATCTCTAAATTGACTTAAATAAAACACAAAATTTATTTTGAAATGATTTCAAGTATATAGGACAGTTGCAAAAATGACACAAACCCATACAGAGGATTCCAACCTACCACACTATTTTAATTTGCTAAAGGCTGCCAACGCAAAATACGAGAAATGAGTTGGCTTTTATTATGGGAATTTATTAGGTTAAAAACTTACAGTTCTGAGGCTGTGAAAACGTCCAAATCAAGGCATCACCAGAGATGCTGTCTCACCAAAGGTAGGCTACTGGCGATCTTGGACTCATGCTGCCTGGCAAGGCACAACAGCAGCTGTCTCTGCCTTGGTCTATGCCTTCCCCTGCAGGCTCACTTTTTCCCTGAGCTCTGCTGTGGGCAATAGGCACATGACTCATTTCTCCCCTCCCCTCCGGGCCTGGTTGCTTCAGCTTTGGGTTCTCCAGTGATTCCAGCCTCTTGCCTCTTTCTCAGCCTCTTGGGGTTTCTTGGTATTTCTGTGGCTATAGGTGATCCTGGAGTCCCTTCTCACATGGCAGGGTAAGAATGGAGACTCTCTTTCTCTGTGTGTCTCTGCACATTTCTCCCTTTTATAAAGGACTCCAGAAAGAGGACCAAGACCAACCCTGGGTCCCACCTCACAGAAGTACTGTAATCAAAGACTCCAAACTGAATTCAATCCAATCAAAAGGTCCCACACCCATAGGAATGGACCAATTTAAGAATATAATTTTCTGGGATCCACATAAAAGACTCAAATGGACACACCCACCCAGACACCCATATCCACCAACTATTAACATTTAGTCATATTAGTTGAGTCATTCTATCTATCCGCCTATCCATTATGTAAAGTCAGACTTTATCTATTACCATTAAAGTGTGCCAGCAGAGTCTGAGACTCTCCTCAAGATACTGAATGTACAATATCTTAAAATGTATCATTGCCACCCCCATCTTCTGATGACATAATTATTCATAACACATCATAACAAGCAAGGTTAATAAACTGGCAGAATTTTTAAGTCTCCAAAGCAAAAAAATAGGCAATTTTGGTACAAATTTCAAACCTGTGGGTTGAAATAATTTTGTCTTCACACCCTTCTGAAGCAGAGGAGCTCTTACTTCAGGCCACACCAGCGTAGTAGGCTAATGTGCATGCATTGGTATCTAAACTGAAAAACAGACAGTTTTCCCATGGCATTGCAGGATGAAGGATTGTGTGAATCAGCGCATGTCTCCTGTAGTCAGGAAATTATTTCCAAGCAATTCACTTGATAAAATTTAGGCAATTGTTATTAACTTTCAGCCATATGTAAAGAAAAATCCAGTAATGCCTCCACAATTCTACCCCTCCCCCAAAGTAGCTAGGAAGTAATGTTCAGAGCTGATGTGGCTGCAGAGAAATGGGTTTTCATGATTTGGTAGCAAGAGTGTAAATTGCTAGAACCATTTTGAAACAATCTATTAAAACAGCAAAAGCTGGAGTAATCCCTATAGATATAAAGGCACCTGTATTAGTCAGCCAAAGGGGTGCTAATGTGAATTACCAAAAATGGGTTGGTCTTTATAAAGGGTACTTATTTGGGGTAGAAGTCCACAGATATCAGGCCATAAAGCGTTAAGTTTCTTCTCTCACCACAGTCCATTGCCACGTGTTAGAGCAAGACAGCTGCCAGTATTTGCCAGGGTTCAAGTTTCTGGGGTTCCTCTCTTCCCGGGACTGTGTTTCTCTCCGGGCTTAACTCCTGTTTCCTCCACGAGGTCAGCTGTAGACGATCAGGCGAACGGCTTGCTTCTCTTCTCCTGGGGCCTTCTTTCCAACATCAAAACTGCTTCTCCAAAGACTGCTATTCAAAACCTGCTCCATCTATCCTTTGCCTTGCTTTTTATATTCGATTCCCCACCCACTAAGGGGTGGGGCTCAATGCCCTACTGACGTGGCCAGTCAATGCCCTAATCATAACTTAATCATGCCCAGATTAACAGATCAGTTTACAAGCATGATCCAATTATATTTTTGGAATTCATAATTACATCAAACTGCCCAACTGTAACAGCACCTACATATGTGTACAAGGATGCATAGCTTTATTTACTACACACTGTATGAGTGGTGAGAAAAAGAAATTGCATGAATATTCATTACAAGGAAATGGCTGAATCAATTTGGCAAAAGCAATTACTAGAACATATGAGCCAGATATTTGCACATCAGTCTACTGGAAAGACTATGACATACTGATAAGTAAGAAAAACTAGTTATGAGTTCAGTATGTGTGGCATATAGCCACATTTCTGTAAATACCACCACCAACATAAACCTTTTGTGTGAGTATATATGTTTGTAGGGCTTGAGAAACATGGAAAAGGGTTGTATTTCAAAATGTTAGCATGACTGCCCTTGAGATATATTTCTAAAAATTAAGTGAATGAAATACACACTAGCATTTCATCCCTAGCTTCAACTCTATTCTATGATATGAGATCCCTGGAAAAGTCAGGTGGCTCACATTACTTGCAGAAAACATGTATTGCTCTCCTTGGGCTTCCTGCCCACTCTGACCCCTTGACTCATGGCAGATGACAGCATTTCCTAATTTAGAGAAAATACAGGCCACTGGCTAGGAACTGCTCATCTTCCTACCCAGAATGTACAGTCGTCCACATTCATTCCTGTTCTCCTCCCTGTCTAAAGCTAATGTCTACTTCTGTGCTCTGAATTGCATCCCCACTCCCTCTCTCCTTGATTTCAACATTTACATCTCTACCTAATCTTTCCTTTTGCTCTGTAAACATCCATAAATCTCTCTTTTAAAAACAAGGCAAAGAAACAAACACAATCTCCTTGGACATTTTATTCCCCTCCTGGCATGATATTCAAATAATTTAAGAATCAGTTGCATCGGTCATACAAGCGTCTGCATCAAGGCCTGAGGCTCTCATGGAACTAGCGGTTTCCCTTTAGTTCCCAGATCCTGGGGACATCACTGAATCCATAGTGGGGCACTATGAAAGCTTGGAGCAGCGGCCATCTGCCACTTTCTCCATTGCTATTTGAAAGTTTAAAATTTCAAAGTTTTAGCAACCAATACAGTCATTCCATTGTATACTAGCTAAATCAAACTCTCTGATCACTCTCTCTCTCACTTTGCTTTTACAGCAAAATTCTTGAAATAATACTTCACTAGGCTATAATTATTATAATCTGCTTAACTTCTATTTCTCTCTCAATTCATGGCTGTTTTAACCCACACCATCTCACTACAATATTTCTCTCTGAGGTCACCACTGATCTTCTAGTTGCCAAAACTAAATTATACCCATAAATAATACGTTTGATATTTGGTCTCTCTGCTTCATTTTGTCACTTTCCTCTTAACAAATGCATTCTCTCCATTTCTGTATATTTGCTCTCAAGGCTTTCCTACCACATCTCTTGCTGCTCTGCTTTGGTAATTCAAAGGTCCTACATTTAGCTTTCTGGCTTTTTGATTCAAACACTCTCCCAAGTTGACTTCATCCATGTTCATTTTTTCACTGATCACCATGACTTTAAAATTCATAGCTTTGCCCCTCATTTCTCTCTTGAGAATCAGACACTTAATCCCAGCCTGCCTCTTCAGCTTTTTAGAGCCATCATCCACTTTGCAGCTAAGATGGTCCTGGTCTAAAGAATGATCGCTGGGGCATAATAATTACCTAACTACACAAAAGTTATTATTATGTAATACTGTTTAACTGATTTAGGTATGTACAAAATGTAAGTAACAGCAAAAGTTTATATAAAGATTGACCCAAACACAATTTTTGTATTGTTTCCTAGTAAAGGAGTGCCAGAAAGCCAATAGATTAGCGTCCCTTTTGGATCTCTGACTAGGGATTTTGTTTCTTTCTTTCTTTTTTTAAATTTAATGTTTCCCCTGTGGCCTAAAAGGTTAATGAAGCTTCAAAGTTTCCTACCATGGTCCCAGACTGTAACTCATGCAGAAGATGCTGGGTCATTAAGCTAAAGGTCTCTGGATGAGCGTTTTCTCTAAGAAGCATAAAGGTGATCTTGACCCTTATTGTGGTTTAGGGAATAACTTTCCTGATTACCCATAATAGAATCATAATTGAGTCTCACACATGAAAGGCAATCAGATCAGAAAGTTTTAGGTTAATTTTGCTTTTCCATGGAATGGGATATGACAAGCTCCTTTTAATGGGAGTTTCTAATAAATAGTAATTTAGACATTCAATTGATTTCTCAGTAAGGTTTTGACAGACAAAAATTTAGCAAGTTAGGAAACATTTTAATTTCCTTCAAGAGTTAGAAACAATCATATATTTTAAAATATCAAAGTATCATATATCTTAGCAGTAATTTTTAACATTGGAAATCTAAAAATCTTCAATTATTGGAATTATTTACTATTTTTTTTCTCAGAAACCAAACAATCTGACTGACATATATAATGGTAGCAACTTTCTGTTATTCTTTGGGCATAATAAAAAATATTTTCAAGTAATTAATAAAATGCTTTGAATTAAATATTTTGTCCCAGTCAGTAAAATCTGTCACTTTGATATAAAATGAAGAATTTAAGAATGTGACTGTAAATATGGAATGTAAAAATGGTAGCAAATGTGAACATAAAAGGTCTTTTCTTAAAGCTAAAATAGAACTAAAAGTACATCTTAGATGCATTGAAATTTACCTTAATTTTAAATTAACATTTTTGTTTTAAGTAAATTTACCATTAAACACCCACCTCTGCATAAATGAAATTGTTATATTAAAAAGAGCTAATATGTAAATCTTTCAGTACATATTTATAATCAAAGTTAATTAATAGTAGTAAGAAGGGCTATATTTTGGGAAGAATTGAAATTTTTGTATATATGGCCAGAAGAAAACCTGGCACCAGAGTTAAATACAAGTCCCTGTTTCAGAAACAGAACAAGAAAATATGCTGATTTGCAGATGCAGAAAGTGTTCATAAATTTAATGTCAGCCATTAGGGAATCAAAATTGAAAATTTTAATGAAAAGGAATAGAGATCAACTGTGCGAAATGTAATGATTTCCTGATAAACATTGGTGTTTACAATAATTTCACTTTCCTATATAATATCAGTATTCAATATTTTGTAATTACAACATTAAAAGAGTATTCACTATCAATATTTCATTAATTAGTGCATATTAACATCAAAAATTTAAATGCATTCTTAATGATTTGTATTTGCTTCCATCTCTTCCCCTTCACTACTCTACCACCGCCACTTCAAATGCTTCTGTTTTAATCTTAAAAGAAACTGCAAAGCAATATGACCACAGCAGGTTAAGACATTAGTAACTGATGTGCTTGAGGCACTGGGAAGTTTTAGATCTAAAACATCTATGATCAAAGTCTTTCTTTTGCTCTGACATAGTGGATTTTGGTTAATTTCCTCTATTTAATTAATGTAATATAATCTTTATTTTCTAAGGAAGTAAGAAAATTTTTTTGAATCTTAGGCTTTGATAGCAATAAAAAAGTGTGAATTTTAATTTTTTAACTTTAAATTTTTATATTATTTCAAATTTATAGAAGTTGCAAAAAGAGTACAAAGTTCCCAGAATACCTTTTACCCAGCCTCACTGTTTACATTTTGCTCCATTTGCTTTATGATAAATATTATCTCTCTCCCTCATACACACACTTTAGTGTATATTTCTTGAGAAAAGGGGGAATCTCACAAGGTTAAAAATCAGGAAATTTAACATTAACATAATTCTGTCCCTCTGACTTCCTTCATACCTCCGTCTCCACCCCACCCCACCCCCAGTCCAGGGCACAGGTTGCATTTAGTTGGCATGTTTCTTTACTCTGGAAGATTTCCTTAGCCTTTCTTTGTCATTCTTCACATCAAAAATGCTTGTTTCCCATCTTGTCTGGGGACTTGCTGAGAAAGGGGCAGAACTGTGAATTGGAGTCTTCAAGGGGCAAGGTGGGGGGCCCTCAGGGCCACCCACCCTCCTGAGGGTCTCCTCAGTCTCTTGCCTCCTCCTGAGGTTGATCTTCCTCATTCAGAAATAAATACTCAATACTTAGGAAACAGTTTGGGCAAAACTTAACACTAGATGTTCCACTAAGGAGAAGAGTAAAACCTCCCAGGAAGCTGTAGGACATTTTAACTATTCCATTCACTTTCGATTCCAGCAGTGGCCCATCTCTTATCTTAGCTAAAACCTCTTATCTTTCCATGCATGAGATTTTCAGCCTGAAAGAAACCAGACACAAAGTACTACATATTGTATAACTCCACTTTTATAAAATTTAAATATAAATCAATTTATATATAAAGATGAAATTAGATTAGTGGTTATGTAGGGGGCTGGGGAAGGATAGAGGGATTGAGAGGTGACTGCGAAAGGGTGTGGAATTTTTCTCTTTGGAGTAATGAAATTGTTCTAAAATTTTCTGTGGTAAGGAATGCACAACATTTTGATTATACTAAAAGCCACTGAGGGAAGCAGACGTCACTCAAGTGGTTGGACTCCTGTTTATGGGAGGCCCCGGGTTCAATTCCTGGGGTCTCCTGGTGAAGGTACCATGTCACATGGCGAGGTGAGCTGATGGCCCGTGCGGTGAGCTGGCGCAGCAAGATGACACAACAAAGGGAGACAAGCAGACACAGAAAACTGCACAGCAAATGGACACAGCGAGCACAAGCAGCAAGAGGGGAATAAATAAATAATCTTTTTTAAAAAAGCCATTGAGTGAACACTTTGGAAAAATTGTATGATATGTGCATATATCTCAATAAAACTGCTTTTAAAATATGCCAAAGGACAGCTAACAAGGAGGTGAGGAATGTACAACCACCATACCAAGGAACTGAGAGAGTCTACAACTGCAAGCAAGAGAGTCCCATCCATCAACCACATGGGATCGAAGTACCTTCTCAATTAGAGGTGGAGTGGGCATCACCATCCCAGAATCCTCAGGATTGGGAAATAAAATATGGGCTAGAGTGGACTTACCTGTATTCTACTATAGACTTATTGTAATTCTAGCAATGGAAGAAATTATATCATTGATATGGAGACAGTGGCCACTGGAGGTGCTGAAGGCAGGGAGAAAGAAAAACAGGTAAAATATGAGGGCATTTTCGGGAATTGGAATTGTCCTGAATGACATTGCAACGACAGATACAAACCATTATATATTCTGCCATAACCTACAGAATTGAGTAGGAGAGAGTGTAAACTACAATGTAAACTATAAACCATCCTTAGTGGCAATGCTCCAAAATGTGTTCATCAATTGCAGTGAATGTACCACACTAATGAAAGAAGTTGTTAATGTGGGGAAAAGTGGGAGGTGTGGAGAGTGGAGCATATGGGAATCCCTTTTTTTCTTTTTTTTTTTATGTAACATTTTATGTAATCTAAGTATCTTTTAGAAAAAATAAAAAAATATATTTTAAAAAATGCTAAAGGGTACAGCCCATTTATTTCTTAGAAATCAACCTAGAGTTGAGTTTAATTGTTGAATTCTCATGAATAGGGTAGGCTTATGTGTTTCTGGCAGGAACATAACAGAAATGATGTGTGTGTGCCCTTCTCAGTGCCTCATCAGAGAGCACATGTTGTCGGTTTGTTCCAATATTGGTAATAACTAATGATTTGATTGAGGTTTTGTACACTACATTTACTTATTGCAAAAGTAATATTTTTCCTTTTGTAATTGGTAATTTGTGGTAGATAGTTAGAGACTATGTCAATATGATGCTTCTCATCAAAATTTTACCCACTAGTTGTAGCATGCACTGAAAATTCTTGGCTGAATCAATTATTACTATAATAGCAACAGTACAGTTACTTTCTAACTTCTTCATATACCAGTTTTATTTTCTTCCCTCTGTGGCTCCCTCCTTATTGGATCCCACCTGCTGCCCCACTTTCTACCCTCTCTTATGGAACCAAACCTCATCATGGGACTTCTCAAGACAGAACTATGGCTTTTGGCTTGAATCCTAGCTACCTGGCATTATGTGGACTGTGGAGCACCCTCTGCCCTCTGACAAAAAGCCTCATAAGCTTAAGTCTCACCCAGTACAATGTGCTTCCTTAAAGGGCCAAATCCCTTCTAGTTTCTGGTTTCTTTTGGTCATCCTCCTGTCTTCAACTGGCTTTTTAAAGTTTTTCCCTCAGAGTTGATAACTTTTAGGTTCAGCTTTATTGTTAATACTGGAATTGGTACCAAGAGGTTCAATTTTTATTTCAGACATCATAAGATGTTACCATTCCAATATTTTTGGTATATAAAAGCAGGCAGCTCTTTTACTTGCTGTGCCAAGAATAGTGTCATGCTATGCACTGTGCACATGCATGCTCACACCTCATACACAAACACATAATTATATTTAGCCCTTAAAGTAGCACTGGAGATAAGAATAATCATCTCATTTTTACATTGCAAAAAGTAAGGCTGAGATACATTGTTGCTTGGGAAAGTTCAAACAGATGAAACATTTAAAAATCAATCATAGGTTGTCACCCTCTATTGCTATTTATCTACTCTACCATTCTCTCTTTTGCTTTCTCACTCTCTCGGAAAAAAAATCAATCTTCAGTTTGAAATTTGAAAATGCTACACCCTTAATGAAAACCCATTAAACAGCATCATTCAGTGGCTAAGGTCATAGGCTTCAGAGCAGACAAACCTGGCTTTTAGTTCTAAGGGCTCATTGCTTACTCCATATATGACATGATAAAATTTATAAAAGAGGATAATAGTAATACCAAATAAAATTTTTATGAGGATTACATGAGCTCTCTCATGCAGTGTATCTAATGTACACAGTAAGTGTTTAATAGCTATTAGATTTTATATTAACTATTAAATAGTCTTATGGCAGGATACTAAGGTTTTAATCTTCCTACATAGGAATTAAGAAAACTGTCCCATGATGTATTGAATCCAGACCTATTCTATCACAGCTGGATAAATAAACCCAATAATATGAAATGTGAAGGAAACAGGGAATGAAAAATTTTCGGAGGTATACTATTACCAGACTGAGATAAGTATTTAGGATATACTATTATATTTTATTTTTGCAACACCTATATTTGTAAAGTAAATATTACTCTTTTACAAATGAGGAGTCTAAATCATAGAACTTAACCATCACCATAAACTATTAAATGTCTCAACCAGTATCAGAATTCTAATCATCCTAATTTACTTCACTTCCCCATGTTGTAAAATTGGATTACTATAAATGTATAGTAGGTACTAAATCTTTTAATTGTCTTATTATTTTAAAAACCTGTTTGGTGTTTAAATGCTTCCTGGACTTTCTTTCCTTAGTCACCTCCATCTATGTCCTTTAACTTAATATCCTAATTTTCTTCCTTCAAAATCTTATGCCAACAAAATCCAATTATTACAGTCCTTCTATCTTTTTCTTCATCCATTTATTTCATTTTATTGGGCTGCTTCCAAAACTTAACATTATGATCCTCAAAAATCTTTCACATATCACATAATCACATATTCTACTGTTTTAGACATTGAGAAGAGTAAATTAGATGAATACAATCTTATCCTTTCCCTGAAGGCTTTAACTGCATTGGTTTTACTAAATCACATATGAGGACCACTTACTGTTTTACCTAGATAATGCATTCTGTACTAGCCAATGATTCCAGGTGGTACTGAAGAATGGTCTCAATTAGAACATTTTGCAGAATGTACAACACCATATTGATATTTCAAAGTGGTTTAGCCATTAGGAAAATGGTCTTGAAATAGAATGAAAAATGTCAGGTATTATATGTAAGATTATAAACATTAGTTCTGAAAATATTGGAAGGACTGACTAAGCAGAAGAGAAACAGCAATCAAATAAGGAGATGGAGACCCAGTTATATATAATGATAATAGAAAAAGAGTGATTATGACTTTGGTTTGTAAAACAAAAATACTCACTCTTTTATACTCCAAATGCTTTTATATAATTTATCATATACTTTGTAGTGTTTGGATCATAATTTTTAAGAGATTCATAATAGATTAGGGATAAAAATGAACCATCCAGATTAACGTTTGAAAGTTAAATGCATACAAAGAAGGTAAATTCTAAACAGGAATATGAAAGAATTAGTTCTGGTCTCAGCTTTCCCTCTAACATCTGAGGTGAATCTAGGACATTATTAAACAATTCTTTGACTAAGTTGAGGTTCAAGCATCAATTTAATTTCTTATATTCTTTGGCTATTGTAGTTTAATTCATACTTTTTTATATTTTCTTGGGAGAAATTAATTCTCTGCCAGAGCTCTGTCCACACTGCAAAGTACAAGTATAGCAAAACTGGAAGAAGACAGATGGAGATTTCATAGATGGCTCTCACAAAACACAAATGAAGAACAAGTATATAGTTTCCAGATACTTCACCATTACAAGTCATTCACATCTTTGACAACTGTAAGCCTTCAATCATCAAACTGAGCTTTTTTATAGCACCTGAGTCGCTGGTTCATTTGTTAAGGAAAAGATGGACAGTGAAGCTTGGATGCTTAGTTTCCCAAAGCTGCTATCTCAAATATCACACAGTGGGTTGGGAAAAACAACAGGCAACGGGAATTTATTGGCCATGGTTTCCAAAGCTAGAAGGCTTGCTTTTTCCCCAGGGTCCGTAGTGTTCTGGGGTTGGCTTGTAACAGTCTTTGCAGTTCATTGGGTTGCATCACTGCTTCCCATCACATGGCGATGCTCTCTCCTTTCTCTTCCGGGTTCCATTAATTTCTGGCTTCCAGTTTCTCCCCTTGGCTTTCTCTATGTCTGAATTGCTTCTGCTTATAAAGGACTCCAGTAATCCAGTTTAAGGCATAACCTTATTCAGGTGGCCATCCCTTAACTGAAAATAACATCTTCAGGAGATCCTCTTTCCCATGGGTTCACACCAACAGGAATGCAAATTAAGATTAAAAGTATGTCAGAATTGGAGCACGTAATTCAATCTACCACAGGTGCCAATGAATTTCCACACTTTTGTTTGGGGAGGATAATGGAGGATGGATTTAATTTGTTTTGGTTTCTTATGAAGCCATTCATATAACAAAGAAAACATCAAACTTCACACTTGAAGGGACTTTATTTGTGAGTGCTATGAGTGAGGCAAGCTATAAGCAAATCTTTTGAGTTACAAGATAGTCCTAAAGTCCCATGTAAATGCTTTCTTATTCACTAGGGAAAAATAGATAATTATACAATCAAATAAAAATATGTTCTATTTTGTATGTATAGAATATATAATGCCCTGATTTTTACTTTAATTCCAAAAACATTTAGATTTTCTTGGGAGAAATTATTTCTCTGCCATTTAGCCAAACTGATCACTGGACTTCATATTTGAAAACTTCATGCCAATAACCACTCATAGCCACAGATACAAAAATCCTTTAAAAGTATTAACAAATTGATTTCATAAATGTAAAAAAGAGATCATATACAATGTCTAAGATTGATATATTCTAGGACTAAAGGTAGTTAGCATTATATAATCCATTAGAATAATTCATCATATCAAGAAATTAGAGGAAATCCTAAGATCATTACAATAGGTTAAGAAAACATACCTGATAAAAGTTAATAGCCACACATTTTTGAAATTCTTAGCAAACCAAGAATAGTGGAGAACTTCCTTTATCTAAGAGAAGATATACAAAAACCTAAAGCAAACCTCACACTTAATGGTGAATATTTAAAACTTTCATTTTGAGCTTGGAATCAAGACAAGCAAGACTGTTACTTCCATTTTCATTCAAAATTGTAGACGTTATTAGATAATGTAGTAAGGTAAGGAAAATAACTACAATTTATAAGCATTGGAAAGGAAGGAAAATTCTGTCTTTATTCCCAGATAATACTACTGTACACAAAAGAACTTAAAGATAAATTTCTTAGAATTAATTAACAAGTTCAATAAGGTTGCTGGATATAAAACTAGCATACACAATCAATTATATTTCTATTTATCAACAATAGTTAGGAAAATAAAATTTTAATAAGTTATATTAGCATCAATAAATATTAATTTAAATATATCTGGGAGTAACTACAAATAGATATGTGAGACTCCTTCCAAAATATCGTGTAATCTTATCAGGAAACATTGAAGTGTTTCCCAATAAACTCTAAATTTTAATTTATAAATCATGCTCATTGAAAGTTGAAGTGTTGTAAAGATAACAATGTAATGTAATTCCAACAAATTTGGTAGAATTTGACAAACCCATCTTAAAATATATACAGATTTGCAAGTGTCAAAGACACTTCAAGAAAAAGAACAAGGATGGTGAGCTTGATCAAATAGATAAAAAGACATATTATAAAGCTCTAATAATTAATAAACAATGATATTGGCACAAGGATAGACAAACACATAGACCAATGGAACAGAATAAAATAGTTGGAAACAAACCCATTTATTTTTCGACACTTGATTAATGAGAGATTTATCACTGCAGGGCAATGGGGAAAAGTGGAACTTGCAGAAAATGGTTTGGGGCCATATGGGAATCCATTTAAATAGAAAAGAAAATAATTTGGAACTTACATGACCTGTATATAAAATCAATTCTAGGTTCACCTCTATGTGAAATACATACCCATAATACCTTGAGAAAATCATATAAGAGGGTATCTTTGATTCCCTGGATGTAAGGACTAATTTTTTAAACACTAAAAGCACTAACTATAACCAAAGGTAAACTATTGATAAATTCTAAAACATGAAAATTGGGAACATCTGTGCATCAAAAGACACCATAAAGACAGTGAAACTATAAGTCACTGCTAGATAGAACATATATTTAAAAATATAAATAAAGAGGGGCTTGTACCAAAAAAATCGTACAAGTATTAAGAAAAAGATGAGGCAGCCTAGGTAGAAAATGGGCCAAATACTTGAACATGAACTTTACAAAGAGAGAATACAAATAAACAGCAAACTTTAGTAATCAGGGAAATCCAAATCACAACAAGTAAGATACCACTACAAACTAACTGAGAGAGCAGAAACTTAAAAGTCTGACTATATTGTGTGTTCATTAGGGTGTAGACAGCAAGAAGTCTCATCTCATGCAGGTGGGAAAGTAAATTAGTACAACCGCTTTGGCATTATCAAGTATATCTGACAGTTGCAAAATTTATAATCCAGCTATTTTCACTCCTCAGTATACACTGTAAAGAAACATACATGTGTGTATGAGTATACAAGACTACTCTTCGCAGTGTCGTTCTTAAGAGACTCAAAGTAGAAACACACAAATGTCCATCAGTAATGGAGTAGATCAATTAATAGTGCTACATTCATAAAATATTCAGAAATTAAAATGAATAAACCACAGCTGCACAAAATAACAGAGCTGACTCTTACAAATATAAAATATTGAGCACCAGATGTCAGACAGATAGAAATTATACATACAGTATAACCCCATTTATATAATGTTCAAAAACAGGTAAATCTCTATATAAGGTTGAATATATAGGTGGAAAAGTATTTTTTAATGCAAGGGAATGATGTTCAGTAAAAGTCAGGATATTGGTTACATCTGGCAAAATAGAGGGATTGGCAATATGGCATGAGGCCCTAGTTTCTAGGTGGAGATGTTTCTTTAATTTAATTCTATCTTCTGACTTAATGGTGTTTACATAATGTTCACTTTATATTCAGTCATTAAATTGCACATGAATGTTTTACACTATGTGTCAAGCGCTATGTGTATATATGCAACGTGAAAAAATATTAAAAGCAAATCTTCCAATGGCGTTCATCAAATCTTCGGTCCAACAACTGAAGTCTGACTCACTCAAACAAACTTAGTTGCTTTCTTTTCCGGCTTCCGAATACCCTATATTTATACCTACTATAATGCATGGCTTCAACATATCATTAAGAGTTTGCTTGTCACTGCTCCCTATTCTGTGTCATTGCCCTTCAAGGGAATACAACCTTTCCAGTTTTGTTTCTCCACTCCCTAACAGAAGATTTAGCATTTGAGGGTGCTGAACTGTCTTGTAATGAATGATTGATCTTACTATGGCTATCTCCAGCAAAATGATGTGACAGAACATCTTGATTATCTTTCTGTCTCATACTTTTTATATGTAATCTTATGTATAACATTTATAGACTTATAGCTATGGCCACATTTATATAAATGTCCTTATTGGGTCATTTTAATAATGATAGTTACGTATAATAAGTATGATTACTCCTAATAAATGGATTAAAAGAGTTGAGTGCTATTTGCTTCTTTGTAGCTGTGAAAGCTGGGGCAATATGGGTCCTAGTATGATTTTTTGAAAGCGGATATGGCCCAACAGTTATACTATACCAGCCACTGAACATTCTGGTAAACAAGAACAAACGAAAAATTTACAGATCCACACAATATGGTGCTTAACTTCAAATTCCTTTCCACCAACTATAATTTAGAATGAAAAATAAACAACTTCCATGATATTTTATATCAATTGAGTTATGTAATGCTGTTCCCCAGATGCTAATTTCCAGTGCAAGACTACACAATTTATTTCAATAATTTATACCAATAATCAGGTTTTAAAAATGTTTTTTAAAGTGAAATTTCCCTTAATAATTCAAAAACCACAAAATTACATATGAAAATGAAATATCATTACCTTGGACAGGATTATAAACAAATAAATCTAATCATATATTTTTTTAAAAAAGAGAAAAATAATGAATAGCTTACATAAACTAGAAAGAAAACTAGTCATAGGAAAATTAAAAATATGTATAAAGTTCTTTATTAAAGTATGTTGAAAGAATGATGGAGTTTGCAGAATGTAATTTGTAGTGGCTTAGGGCTGACATTGATCGGTAGTTCAACCGTGGTCCTTTGTAGTTTCACTAAATGTTTCCAAGAGATAAAGGCGAAGGCTTCCATCTGGACCTTTCATTTTCTTAACTTCTCTTTTCAATTCTAAAATACTTTTTTTGTAAAACATTAACACAATTACAATAAAACTCATCATTGTATTTGATTTTCATGATTTAAAAAAAATGCATATCCTCTTCCCACACATCATTTCTCAATTCCAAAATCCAGTATCCTGGATTCTTAAGCATTCAGTTGACACTTAAGCTGGTTGAATATCTGGGAAAAGACCTCTTCACATAATTATCTTCTCATTCCATCTAGTGCAATGATGCCATCTACAGACTAGATTGCACCTTTACACAAACTTCTCTAAAAGGATTCAAAATAAATGCCATAAAAAAGTATTCCCAAAGATGTATTTCTTACCCTGATTCTTTAAATTTCTGAAGCATTTATTTTTCTTAGACTATGTTACATTGTAAAAACAATTCCAGCTATATACTACAAAAGTGCTATGTGGAATTCATATATTTATAATCCCATGCCTTAAAGATAGAACACTGTGTTTAGAGATAGCATGGCGTTTTGCTATTTTGAGGGAAATTAAAATATACAATGGAATAGGTATATGCTATGGAACTTCCCACAAAGTGCTTTACATTAAGCTATAATTCAAAATTAACACAAATAAAATAAATCAGAATGTAATTACTTCCTAAGTCATATAAACTTCAAGTGGAAAAATAACTTATACTAGAGACGTAGGGAAACGAAATGATGTAAACTGAGTACAGATACTTGACATCTTTCTCTCCCTTAATCTCATACCTACTTCCCCTGAGAGGGAAGATTTAATTGACCCACACCCAGGTTAATGAATTTACCAAGGTCACACTTCTGAAAAATGGTAGGTTAAGGATCCAAACCTCTGATCTCTAACTTCAAGACTCGTCCTCTTTCCTTTCTACCACAACTATAAACATCAGGGGAAACCTTCTACAGCTTTAAAGAAGGGTGAGGAATCTGACACCCTCGTTTTCTAGGGTAACTTGCAGAAAGTGTCCTCTGTGTAGCTTTAAAATACACCTTATTTCACACCAAGTGCTCAGCTCTGCTGCAGTGGATGTTTTTCTTGCAAAGATATACTATAAATATAAATTGTAATAAAATATGATCCAGGAAACAGCTGGCTGCTGGAATGAAGACATATAAATGACTAAACAGTTAATCATCTTCCCCTTAATTTTTATGCCGGGTGAATTCTCCTTTTTTTTACACTAAGCAGAATAGGGAAGAGCAATGCTTGACTCCAATTGCGAGCATCTTTTTTCTCCTCTAAAACTGAGTCCATCACACCTTCATACTCCTCTAACCCATCCTATTTGTCTATACTTCATTACTTCCCAAAAGAGCATATCACCTTAAAAGAAAACATCATCTAAAATTCTCGTATACCATCGATTAATGCACTCGTTTAACAATTTAACAAATACTTTCCAATGCCACCTTGCATGAGACATAGGCATAGGAGATACAAATTTGAATAAGACAAACCCAGTCCTTGCCCTCAAAGAGCTTACAGTAAGGAAAGGATGTGTGCTGGGAGGCAGTGCAGACATTATACAAATAAATACAGTAAGTCACTATCTTAGTTTGCCAGTACTGAGGCTGTGAAATGTCCAAATCAAGGCATCATCAGAGATGCTGTCTCACCAAAGTCAGCTGCCACATGGTGAAGCAAGATAGTGGGCGATATCTGCCCAGGTCTCAGCCTTCCCCTCCAGGCTCCCTGCTCTCGGAGCCCAGCTCCCGGAGCTCAGCTGTGAGCAACCAGGCACAGGGCTTGTCTCTTTCTGGCTTCCTGTCTCAGTCTCCACTGCTTAGCTTTCTTCTCAGCGGTGAGCTATCAGACATATTGCAAGGCTCGTCTCCTGAACCTTGAACTGCTCTGTTGGCCCAGCCCTTGGGGGCCTCTTTCCATGCCTCTGTGGTCTGCAGGTTCCAGACTCTGGGACCTCTCTCCTCCCTGAGGGCATCTCTGTTTTCCTGCAGTCCTCTCTCTCACATGGAAGAATCAATATGGCAGCTTCCTTGTCTCTGTCTCTTTCTTGGTGTCTCCATTTATATCAGACCCAGCAAGGGGGCAGAGACCCAAGTTGGCTCATACCTCACCGATGCAGTCCAATCAAAAACAATCTAATCAAGTGATCTAAAGTTAATCTAATGCAAAGAGTACCACACCCACAGGAATAGATTAGTTTCAAAACATAATCTTTTTTGATTCACAATATTCAAACTGTCACAGTCACCATTAAATATTTATTAAATGTAATCTTTTCTGCCTATATTAGCCCTTACTCTACCCCTGATATCTCTGAAGACCACAGCACTTCTATTGTGTAATATAATTGAACTAAGTTTCCCAAGAAATGGGGCAATATGTTTTACTCCATTGTGAACCTGATTAAATCAAATATAATATTTGAACAAGTATTTCATTATGCACTGGTGGTAACAGAGCAGTTGGCATGGGTTGTGGGGATGAGAGGATGAAGAAGAATAGAAACAGAAAAAGAAGAGAAGAAAGAGGTGGAAAAAGAGAGTGTCTCAAATAAATCCTTTGTTGCCTTATGAAAAATAAAACATTTCTAACTCAAGAAAAACTCAATTCTATTCAAGTGGAAACCAAGTTGACATGGTGGAAAAACACAGATCCAGATGGAGGCACTATTCTGTTTTTAGATTTGAGTGAGAAATTGGATCCCATGTAGGGTGGTGAGGCATTCCTGGAGCCAGAGCCAAGCATCTTTGACAGCAGCTGGAGGATACGTTGCAACCTACTCGTAATGCCCAGATTTTCATTACCTTGGAATAGAAGATTTATGTGTTTTTGGAGTTGGCACCCTGCCTATTACACCATCAGTATCAATTTTTTTGTGTTGATTCAATGCTATAAAAATACAAATATTAGAGGAATTCAAGGAAAGAAAGTAGGGTAGGTATGGCAGTTTGAAGCTTTCATGGAACCCAGAAAATCCTGCTCTTGAAGCTGATCCATTCCTGTGCCTGTAAACCTATTACATATAGGACTTTTTTTAAAATTAGATTCAGTTAAAGGACCTTCCTTTTGATTAGATCACTTCAGTAGGGCATGATCCAGGGTGGGTCTTAATCCTTTTATAAATGGAGGAATTAGAAGCAGCTGACACAGAAAAAAGCTATAGAGACAGAGAGAACCCAAGAGCTAAGAGAGGTCTCTGGGAGCCAGAGCTGAAAGGAAGCCACTTTAGCCAGAACCCAAAGCAACAAGGCCTGGAGGACAGGAGAGAGATAAGCAGATGCTGCCATGTCCCTGATCACCCACAGCTGCAGCTCAGTGAAAAATAGTCTCTGATGACGCCTTGATTTGGTCACTTTCATAGCCACAGAACTGTAAGCTTTTAACCTAATAAATTTCTATTGTAAAAGCCAACCCATTTTTCTGGTATATTGCTCCTTGTAACTTTTAGGAAACTAAAACAGTAGGAGAGTAAAGAAAGTTACATTCCTTTGCCTCATTTATTTAACCAGGAGCAATGTGTGCTCTGGGCTGCTGTGGTCTCTCTCTTTAATGAAGGTAGTGGCTTTCTAGTCATTCTATCGCACTCTCATTTATACTGGTCCTCAAAAATTGGCATTGAAAGCAACTGCTAATTTCCATACTCAGCCCTTAAATAGCTCTTTAAACAGCAATGTCTATAATGTTCTTGAAATCTTCCAAATGCATGCCATGGAGAAAAATAGAGCCCAGATCAGATGTTTGCCATCCTCGTGTATAATGGCATTCAGTCAACTAATAGGGTAACAGTAGGACACAAGCAATCAAAAATTATTGCATTCCAAAAAGAACTTGAGAATGAATTTTAATATTATATTGTGAAAATACTGTGTATTATGGTAGCAGGTGCCTTTGTCCATATTTACTGTTGGAGTTGAATTTAAAAGTTAATAATGGAAGAGAAATAGCTAGA
The DNA here is from genome assembly GCA_029593785.1 of Cabassous unicinctus. Lineage (NCBI taxonomy): Eukaryota > Metazoa > Chordata > Mammalia > Cingulata > Chlamyphoridae > Cabassous > Cabassous unicinctus. The sequence continues at coordinate 26,107 of JAQZBX010024243.1, forward strand.
TACAGATATATAGAGATAAATATAGATATATAGAGAATAGCATAGAGTGGAATGAAATGGAACGGAACAGAACAGAATAGAATTTCAAGAGTACTTGTATTGAAACTTTCAGTTAAATTAATCTAAAAACACCAGCCTGTCTTGATTATCTTATCAAAACCCATCTACATGTTGACAGGATTTAACTTGGGGCAAGTGGTATGTCAAATGTCTAATTAGTTAAGACTCAAAAATGTTCAAGGTACTTTTTATTAATTCAGTTTTTTTAATTAATAAGATTATTTCTAATCTGCAATTTCTTGCCTTCACAAAGAAAATATATTGGAAGAAATCTGAATAAGGTTGGTGCTCAGCACCTTTTCTATACATCCCCCTTTGAATCCAATACTTGCCAAACCTCATCTGCCCTCTCCTCCCTACCCAACCATTCCTGACCTGAAAAACATGTGTGAGGAGGCTTCTATTATTGATCCAACTGGCTTCTGAATTGCCCAGGACTAACTTCTCCTTGGCACCAACTGCCTAATGAAAGAACACTGTTCTGTTCTGCAAATGCTCTTTACACTGGTGAGGTCTGGAGGTCCTGGCTGTAGTGCTAAACAGGAGTCTGTACCTTGGCAGCCCAGAGCATAGGTGCCTCTGTAGCATACCACAGCACCAGAAAACTTGGCAGCCAGACAAAAGCTAATGAAAATTGCAAAGGTACAAAGCTCCTCTCAGAGATCCAAAGAAGCAAGCAAGCTTTCAGCAGGATCTTAACAGGTGCATCAAAGTAATCCAAAAGGGGGAAAAGGCATCTTGGACCTCACAAAAAATTTAAAAAATTCAAATAAACAAAAAGCTCACTTCAATATTCAACAAGTAACCATTATAGGATCAAACTCAACCTGAACAAATGTCAAGGGGTCATCGGTATGACTTTTTTTCAGGTTTAAAGAAAAATATAAATATAAATACCTCCCTTTGGAATTTCTGCTTAAGTTGAAGAAATGAAGCAGCGTTATCACACTTTGGTCTTAACTTGGATAAAATATATTTTTAACAAACGTGAGAGACAATGAACATAGATTACATTTGAGCTCTGCATTTCTTGACAGCAATCCAAAGAGGATAAGATATTTATACCAATATAATCTGAGAAACTGTGGAGAAAGAATATAAGCTAGAGCCTTTTGACTTGTCAACCATTATCTCTGTTTCTGCTATTAAAGTTTCGATTATGCCTAAAATTAAGTAATTTAGATTATACTGTTAACAGAAATGGAGAAAGCTACCCCTCTCTATCAGCTGGTTATTACAAAAGAAATGCTGAAAGGGGGCAATAAAGGAATAGGAACACAAATGACAGCAAATTGAGGAATGTTGGACAATACAGTAAAAAAATTAACGTGTACTGGAAAAAACACTGGAATTATAAGAGAACAAACTGGAGCTTAAAATCAATTCCATCAGTAGATTTAAGTTTGGGCAAGCTATTTGAGCTTTCTGGACCTTAGTTTTCCTATTTGTACATCAGAAATAACAATATATCCTCTTACCAGCTCACAGATGTGTTATGAAAAATAAACTAGCTAAAGTGTATAAAACCACTTCATAAATATTAAAACATTATATTGTATATACACATAGCATTCATATATTATTCTTATGAATCATAATTCGAGTTTTCATCTTTATCACATTCACAACAGTGTCCCTTCCCTTTATTCTAAAGTTTCAAAACAAAAATTCAAGTATTTTTTTAAAAAGGGAATGGAAATGTAGAAGGCACAATTTTACAGTTTGAAGAAACAAGACAGGAAGATTTAATAGCCTCTAAAACAAAGACATTTTTATATTCACAACCTGGACTTTTATAAGCATTAGTCTGAGTCTGTACTAATTTCATCATAGGTAGTACATTCATAATTTCTTCATTGAAAGTACAGCTTTTTCCAATTTGCCCATAAAGAAAAATTCCAGGTTTCCTCCACTTTATTCATGGTCTGCCTGAATATGTTTGTTTCCACTGGACTCAGCAAGCTGTCTGAGAGCATCTGATCCAACTCATTTATGATGCAGCTCCACATTATGATTATACTGACAAAATGTTCTGAGAGTTAAATTGTCTTTGCTGTGATGTCATAACATCATTTAAGAAGATGTTAACGTTGTGGATGTGCAACCATCTATTATAAACAGATAGACAGAGACCTGCAGTTTGGGGGCTTAGTTATATGATTATTTAATATAGCCCACAGTTTAGAGAATAGAAATAATGACTTTGTCTTGCCCATAGAAGCATTTTATTCAAGGTAATTGGTACCAGAAAAATATGTTGTGTATTAGTGCATGTTTAAAAAGAAGTGATTTCTCAAAAATACTCTAAAACATGAAGTTGCTTTATGTTTATGGTATTAGGTTGTTGGTGGTTATGAAATTAGAGTAAGTAATAAGTGAATAATCGTTCTAATAAGGTATTTTGCACCAGTTAAAAATTATACGACTAATAGAGCATGTAGGTACTTCCATTTTCTTCAAAAGTCTTCCTGTGTTTATTTTCTGCTAATAAATAAATGGTTTATTATTTTATAATTGAGAAAAATGTGTACAAATCTAAAGTCAGTTTAAGTATCGATTATATGAAAATACCAAAACCAGAGAAATACCTAAAGACAAGTAGTGCTTATTTGTCTTTTTTCTGTTCAGCAGCTAAAATTAGCATAGTTATTATTACTTTTCTGCAAATTAAAAAATTGCAATAGTCTGCATATATTACATGTCTTCAGGTCAAATACTAATTGCAAATGAGAAATAAAATTAATTTGAGGGTCAAGATATCCAAAGATTCAAGTTTTTTGTCAGGGTTCTATTAGCTTCCATATTATAAAAATTTCTGAAATCGGTCATTTTACTTTAAAGAACGTTATGATGATTTGAAAGATTTTGAAATTCAATAGAGACAGCCACTAGTTAGAGTTATGTCACTCTTTTCCATTCATTCATTTTCTGAATGATGTATTTTTAGTTAATATTTTTAGGATATAAGAAAACATTTTTTCTGATTATACAAGATTTCTGTAAATTTTAAATAAAAAAAGAAACAAAGAAATAAGAAAAATGTTAATGTTAGGTATATTAAGAGCCCTCTTCTTTGGCATTAAGTATTTTTCCTTTAATTGCATATTATGATCATTTCCATAATGCTATCAAATATTCTTAAAACATGACTTAAAATATGTATAAAATATCCCATTATATGGCCTAGCATAACTTGTTTAATCAGTCATCTACTGTTGGACATAAGTTATCTGTTCCCTTTTTTGTTTTATTATCTTCTAGGGCATATTATAGTTATTTCAAAAGATATTTATTCAATTTATATTTATTCTGTTCCTATTTTAAGCCAAGGTCTTTGAGAAATTAAATTATAATAGATTTGAAATAGTCTACCAGTTTTAACTAAATTGATTAATTCAGATGATGAAAAACCTTGCAAAGAACCAGATGGTTATGGAAAGAACAATGGCTTTGTAATCAGGTTTGAATTTGAATGTAAGTTCAGATATTCACTAACTATGACATTAGGCAAATGACTTAATATCAAATTTTGTGCTCCAATCTGCAAAATGAGGGCAATAATACATGTCTCTTCGACTTATAGGAGCATTAAATAATACAACATTTTAAATATTTAATAGAAATATTTTGTTTCCTAGAACAAAATAATCCACAATTGCCATTTGCTGTCCTCAAAATACATAAAGAAAATAAGGTCTCAGGGCTTAGCTGTCATGTAAAACAAACTTGCTACTCTAGGTCTAATACTCTGCTATTACAGCAATTAATTCCCTGAAACAATATTGTTTTATTATTTTCCAAATTATCTCCAAACTTCTTCTAGTTTTGAAACGAAAAAATGTGAAATGGAACCATTTAGGGCGATATGCCACCACCCATAATATAAAGTGTTAAATTTTAATTACACATGATTCGATGGGAAAATCTGTATCTCTGAATCTTAGGTTTCACACCATAACCTTCCCTAAATACTCATTAACACATACAACCAGGAAAGTAAAGAACTCTTCTTTAATGCCTCCTGCTTACCAGAGACCAAATCAATATTACAAAGTTATTTTCCATGTTAATTTTTATGTCACATAGTCACAAGAATTATTATATATGTTGTAAAAAATACATTCTCTTTA
>JAQZBX010024244.1:0-30290 GCA_029593785.1 Cabassous unicinctus
GCCTGCGAGCCTTGTGGGTACCACCCACCTCCCCTGCCAGGAAGCCCTTTACCCAGCAACAGCTGACTATAGCCAATCATCACACAGACGCTGCCTCCAACCAATCAGCGGGCTACACGGTAGCCCTAAACCCTATAAATTGTACTGCACTTCCCTAATAAGGTAGACCTGCGCCACCAGCCTCGTCTCCGCAGCTTCTTTACTGCGTCGCCCTCCACACCGGATTCCCCCACACGCCGGCCGGGCCACCAGCACCGGGTCTCCTCTTCCACCGTCGCACCCCCCGAGGAAGAGGGAAATCGCAACCTCACTTGGCCTAAGATATGATGAACATTTAAAAAACAGAGTGAATTAAGAAGTATTTACTAAACACTGATCAAGCTAAAAGAAGTGAGGGAGTTGGCTTTATGTTAATAGGATTAAAGCTTCCACAGATTTCAAAATCAGAAGTTCATTCATAAAATATATAAAAAAGCTTAACAAAAAAATAAGAAAAGACTATAAAATCCCCACAATCTTAAGCAGCTCAACAATATCACTCACCACAGTCAACAAAAGACTCACTAATTTAACTCCTTGTACTTTAAAGAGAAAAGAAGTCTTTGTGAATTATAATATTTCATTTTATGAGTTATACCAGTGAAAACAGTTATCCAAATCTAGTCTGACAGTGCCATCTTTGTATTATATAAAATATTCAATACAGTAACTTACTAACACTGAAATCTCTCAAAATGTATTTATGAAGTTAATTCACAGTAGTTTTAGCAAGGCAAACTCTTTTAAAACAAATTAAATGATTCTTACCACAATACTGTAAACACTAAAATACAATCCAAGTATAAAGATAAAAAATATGAAGTTTGGGGATGGAAAACAAATAAAAAATGTTTAAATATAGGCAACTATTATCTTTTATTAGAAATGAGGGAGAAGAAAGACCTGGCTCTGGAGATAGTGGTGCCCCCAACGTAAGCAAGTCAGTATGGAGTCAGGGCGCGTAACAAACACATGCCTCAACATTTCACACCCAGAGAGAAGCTGGCCCGGAGGTTTGTGCCTGGGGTCTCTTTTTTACCAGTCAAATCCAACTTTGTTCAGTGAGGGCCAGAGGATCCCAGGACATATCTTAATTTCTGTGAGTGTTCCTCTGGAAGATCTCAAGTCCAAAGTCTTCAGATCAAATTTTGTGGAGCTTTGTAACAATCAGTACTCTCACCATTTGGTCAAATGAACTACAGACACAAAGACCTCTTTTATCTGGACTCCAGTCCAAACTTGAAATGGGCTGGGTAGACAACGTAACATTCTGCAGAAGACTGACAGAACCCGCAACTCCCATATCCATTCCCTCAGAATCTTTTTTTGACCGCTGAATAGGGTATTCACTGAAAATAAGATCAGAGGAGAAAGAGGAGATAAATTTTAGCATGTACCATTTTATTTTCATACATTCACTTTAGTGGCTTATTTTTATTTCTTAGCAGATTAATGGAACTGACAAATACTTAAATGAATCCTTCTAATACTGAGCTGTAGGCAAATAAAGACACACTGTTTCAACCCCAAACTATCTCCAAAACAGGTAGTTAAAAAAGTCTTAGGTCTAGGAGAAATTTTTAAACATCGCTTCTGTTCAGGTTATGTCTGCATTTTCTTTCAACACAGGTTGACCTAGCATTCTTTAATACATTTACTTGGTGCTCTCGATAATCATTCCTTGTAATTCTTGTTTCGGGTTGCTAGATGCCATGAGCAAACAGCATGTAAAAGGCAAAAGCCTTAAGTAACATTTGCAGAACCTCACTGAAATACCTCCAAAATGGAGAACTACACCAAATTCTAACTGCACAGCTCCATTATATAGATGGAGTAGATTTTAGACCTAAATATTATTTCTTTAAGAAAGAAAAAAGTGACTCTAAGAACATCTGATTTTCTTGTTGCTGAAAATACTAAATTTATAAAGTAAGAAGAGCAGAAGGTTAACAACTAATAAACACTACTCTGGATTCGAGAGACCAAAAGAAAAGAAAAGAACTCCTCTCCCCAACCTCTGACGCATGGAAATGTGTTACTAGTGAATACAAAAGTATTTCTCTTCGTAGGGCCTTTTAAAGCCTATTAGGTAGCAACTATTACACTACCTTTATTTCATAAAGGCTAGTAAAGGCCAAGGCTTGAAGAGTCACAAAGCAACTCAGAAGCAGAGCAGAAAGGAAAGAAGCAATAGGCAGATAACCTGCTGCTCTTTCTTCCTTGCAGATCCTACAACTTATTTTGATTAAAAGGAATAAAACACTCAGATGAATAAATAGTTGAATTATACAACTTTTAAAATATGTTTCTTGGCAAGGCTGCAGTTATTTACTATTTAAAAGATAACATGAATATTTTTTAAACCCTCCACATTATCCACTAAAGTTTTAAGTGTGTGTGTGTGTGTGTGTGTGTGAGAGAGAGAGAGAGAGAGAGAGAGAGAGTGTCAAATACATTTAAAAGATCAGCATGCTGGGATTCATTCATTCAAAAACAGTTTTTGAATAACTAGATGAGTTGCTCTAGGAACTCTTGGTTAAGTGCTCAATAAACATTTATAATTTCATTGCATCATTACCAAGGGGATGGGCAAATGGAGATAAAGCTAAATATCATTGTATTTAAACTGATCATTTTTTGCTGGTATGCTACTTTAGAGCAAAGCTCCAAACCAGTTTGAAGATTAGATCTTTTATGGTATGGATTAAGTTCATATTGAGATAAAATTCAAATTTCCAATTGCATGAAGACCAACTTTACTGGTATAACTAAATCCATTATTGCATTTTTATCATCTGGCATGGGTTAGAAGACAGGGGAACTGGTCAGTCAAAAATTCTAGCTGCAAATGTGTGTGCACATCACATGAAATCCAACTCCATATGTGGATTACAAAAAAAAAAACTGGGACCAGTTCTTAAAGTAAACAGTCTAAAGAGTATGCTTATCAAATAAAATAGTGATGTGCCTCTGCATTGTTTAACTACAGGGATTGCCAGAACCTAATGTGGAGTGGAGAAACCGGGTTGGAATAATCAGGGATGAACAAAGGGAAATTACCAAATCATCTCTCTACCCAGCATTCTCCCAGAACTCCTAAGACTTTTCCTCTGCTTTTTACTCCCAGAAGCTATATAGTTTTCATTTAAAGCATTCACTCTCATTTTTCGTTCAGCTATATCCATAAATAATTTTTTAATGAGTATTTTCCAATTGTAGACATATTGAAGTTGGTATTTTTCTTCTTAAATTATTAATCCAGTTTTATTTTTGAAATATCTTTATTTTATGGGCTTGAGTTTTTTCTTTTTTTCCTAAGTGATGTTTTAGAGAATGATTTTATTTTTTCCCTCCAAGTTTATTATATTGCTTAGCTAAGGTATTCAAAAAAACTGTGAATTGGAAATATTTTATCAAGCCTTTTAAAAGAGAAGCTGAGGGGAGCAAATGTAGCTCAAGTGGTTGAGCGCCTGCTTCCCACATAAGAGGTCCTGAGTTTGATGCCTGGTACGTCCTTAAAAAAAAGAGAGAGAGAGAGAGAGAAGCTGACTAGGTACCTGGCACCCCTTTGGAGCCTTTGAGATTCATAGAGTACAGTGTGTGGTAACACAGCTTGTAACTCACCTCGACTGGAGAATGAAGAAAGCAAACTACTCAAAGATAAGGCTTTTCCTGGAGACCAATCAGGAGCCTCAGTTCTGTTTTGGTTCTATCACAATAGTGTTAGCTGAACATGGGCAAGTGAATGATCAGGATCTAAAAATTCAAATCCCAACCCTTTTCCTATCTTGTAGAAAGGACTAGAAGATAATATTTGAGAAGAGCCTTTGGCCAAAATTTTCGTATTTTTGTGAAAATTAGCAAAAGCCATGATTTCTAATCTATGAAAAGAACTGTGCCTGAGCTACTCTAATATAAGGAAGACACAAATAAAACGACAAATATAAGGTTAAAAGAAGGTTAACATTTATTTACTCAGTAAACTAAAAATACATTAGTAAAGAAAAACAAAATTCTTAGAAAATAACAGTATGCAACATCATGAAATTAAAAATTTTACCAAAAGAACAGATCCAAGAAGAGAAAAAGACAAGAAGAATTCAATCAGTTCAACCTAATCCTACTTCATGCCCACAAGTAACTTACAAAGGAGCAGGGACTTACTACTTCCAGAGGTGAAGGCCCCCGGCACCTCCAGCAGTCAGGAAGAGCTCTCTGTTCTGTGGCAGGTGTCGCACCTGCCACACAGTAGACTTGTGAGCCTAAAGAGACCAGAGGTACACAACTGGGTTATAAGTTCACATGAAACAGGCTGCCCTCAAAGAGAAAGTCTGTAAATGAAGAATTTTTACCACTTAAATTTCAACAGTTTTTAAGGAAATAATTTTAAGAAAATAATGAAGGTTCTTTTCTGGCACATGTCTTGAAAATGACTACCGAGATTTACAGGAGGCAAATTTAAGCATTACTTAAATTGCTCTAAGAAATATAGTCCTACTGGATTTTACCAAAGAAAGATGTTATAAAATTAAAAGTCCATTTAAGTTTATAGTACCATATCAATTATGAAAATAGATCTTACACATTTAAATATGTCTAGCTCATTCTCAGAGAAAAGAGAATGCTCATAATAAACAAAACAAAACAAAGCAAAAAACATACTTCTTCCTAAGGGGAAAGACAAGTACAGACTGAATTTTAACTTAAGCTCCACAGTCCTGATCCTCAATTTACCACCATTCAACTTGCTAGTCTTTAAAATAAGGTCCTTGGGGAGCTGATGTGGCTCAGTGGTTTGAGTACCGGCTTCCCTCATATGAGGTCCTGGGTTCAATTCCTGGCCCTGGTACCTCAAAAAAATAAAAATAAAATAAAGACCTTGAGGATTTATAGACAGCGTTTACAGTTGTAATATGCCAAGGCCTTTATCAGTCATGTTAAACTAAAAGATAAAAACAGTGACTGAAAAAGAAAAAAAAAAAACCCAAAAAATAGTGATTTGAAGAAGGTTAAAAGCTTGTTAGCGCCTCAAACAAAGCCAGTAAATCAATACCAGCAGTCCTGTGTTCACTGTGGGAGGAGGAAGGGGAAAAGGGAGAAGCAGGGCAAGTGGGTGACTAGATGTAAGCCACACTTGCACACTTCACATTGTAGTGAGTGCTTAGTCTTGACATTTGATTTTAATAGTCTTCTGAGAGAATAACCATTAGCGGATACAAATGCATGTCTCAAAATACACACTTTAAGTGTGTGAAAGCCCCCAAGTGGTTAGGTTTCAAACTGTTAAAACTTATATTAATTTGTTTGTACCTTAAACTTCTCTTTTTCTTCTGGAAGTAAAGTTGATACAAACACAAAAAGCGAGAGGGGACATGAACTTCTTAAAATATACCAAAGCCATTATCTGACAGATTTAGCAATTACAGGATTCACTAGATATAACAAAAACATTTTGGAAATGACACTGGTATTTACAAATAATAAAAAATGGAGTGCAAGCTGTATATGAAAGAAATTAGTAATGTGCTATATGTTGTTGAAACTCGGTATATTCTGAAATGACGAAGGCAAAACAGTATTACAATTTATAGCCATCTTGTTAAGAATTTAGTTTATCAGGCAGCAGTAGTAATTTACAAGTAAAAATAATAATTACTGTATTAATACAAAATAGGAAGGTTAGGGAAATACTACTGAATCCACAGTGGGAGGAGAGGAATCAAGGGAGTGCATTTTTATTTCCTGAGTTACTTACATATATTCTAATTTTATTGAAACTATGAATCTATAACTGATCTTTCTTTTATCCACAAGGAAGCTCAAAGTCAAAATTTGTTGCAAATGACAGGACTTTTCAGCATCAATTTTATGTAATCTCCTTACTCGAGATGTCATCCTATCTTTTTTAACCAGTATTTTCTTTTTCCTGCTTTCCTTGTAATAGTGTTTCCCACTGAGCTACCTCAAATTCTATTTGGAACAAGGCCAAGTATAAATAAATGAGCAAAATATTTTTGAGCATCTTCTATGTACCAATCACAGTGATGAATCCTTCAAGTAAATTATTTCATTTACTATAGCAAACTGGAACATTAAATAAAATGACATTATATATGTATCTGTGTGTGTGTGTGTGTGTGTGCACGTATTTCGAAAAGTACATAATTCGGTATTAACACAAATATTACATGTTTATTTAAAAGCACCAGGCTGGGTTTTGTGGTTCAAATTCTTAATATCAGCTAGTATTCTTGTGATCGCTCTTATACTACAAAATTAAGAATAAGACTCCCAGCTAACTGAGGTCTTTATTATAACCAAAAAGCCTGCAATTTATAAACTTTGGAAAAGCACTAATTGCATAGAAAAACTTGTCAAGATCCCACAAGAATATATCAAAAATAGCTCTTTTCACATAAAGACCTGGAAGGAACCCCGGTGACTAATTCTATTAGACTAAACTAAGTTATCATTCCTCTTCATAGAAAGATATTTCCCTCATATTTACCTTTTCTGAAACAGAGGCAAAGCCTTTGGTTGGATGCTGTGTTCTCATGTCAAAAACATGGAACTTTCCTTCCAGAGATGTAGCTACTAACTTATTCATACTTATATCTTTTCTGTCAAACTCCACGCTACATACCTGAAAATAGAGAATACTTATCATTGATGGGGTCATCATTATTACTTAGGAGGTTCTTGTGAAGCACTGAAACAGTCATTTTTCCTTTTGAATCAACACATCAAGTACTTTTAGCCATAAAAAAAATTCTTCTTGGTGAGCAACAAAACCACCCTGGGTTCCCATTCTCAGTGGGTACATATGGAAAGTCATCTTAAATTATTTAATACAGTTATATCAAGGCTGACTTTAGAAAACAGGAAGGAACCATATTCTTCACAAAGAGTGCACAATTTAGGAAGTGAAAATCTGAGAATGCTTGGGCAGGCTATTACTATTGGAGGCACTCTAAAATCCTAATATAACAGAAAAAAAACCTCTTGCTGGTTTTGATACTAGACTGCACGGCCCACAGGGGTCCACAGACAGGCCAAAGGAGCCAATGACTCACCCCACATCTGGGTGTGGGTTCACTTTCTGAAGAAGGGATCCATGATTTTCATTAGATTCTCAGGGTTCTACAATCCCAAAAGGTTAAGAACCATTTGTAGAGAGGCAATATTGAGATGGATTATTAGAGGCACTTTTCTTTATAGGAGTTGAGAGGTGGGTGAAAATGCTCAGAGAAACTAAAAAGCATCAGAATGTACCTTACCCCATTTTTTATGTTTGTCTCCCACCGCAATGACATATTTCTGAGATCAAACAGTTTAATATCCCCATTGTCATAGCCAGCACAAACAACACGTTCCTCTTGATTATATGCATTGCCTAGAATTCAAGATACAAAATTTCTGATCTTTCTAAGTGTTAAAGGCTGCTAAAAAAGTCTTATGAAAATAAACAAGTAACTTACATCAAATATTTTTTAAAAACAAACACAATAATAATAAGCCCATTTTAACAATCCTGGCAGGACATCAAGATTAATTTGGTAGCTAATATTGTTTTTTAAAAAAGTACATTCACTGAGATGGTATACTAAAGAGATCCGTGGATGTGTTTATTGGATTCTAAGTTGAAAGCAAATGCTCTCTCTCTATACTATATCTGCAAAGACTAATAAGGCCAACTACATTTCAAACATAGTAGGGCCCAGGAAAATAGAAGTTATGCTTCTATTGCTTTCTTTAGCAGTAATTATGTTTGGATACAAAAAGAAACGAATTTTAAACTTACTTATTTTGCAAAATGTTGTTCTGGTGTTAGTCCATCTTTGAAGGGAACGTGATATAAGTTGTAGCACATATTTTTAGTTGTATGGATATGATAACACCTAAGCTTATAATCTGTAGTTTAAAAAATCAATATATCCAAGCTTTGGATCTTGGGCTTATTTTTCTGAGTACCTTTTGAAAAGCTAAAGTATTGAGTGAGAGGGAGGCCCCTGTAGCTGTGCTAGATGTTTGAGCATCTTATCCCAGTGCCTTCATTCTCCACTGCCTCTGACTCTCTCTTTTTCATAAACTCCAGCTCTGCATTTCCATCAGTGGGCTCCACTTAGATGGTGCCTCAGCATCTCAAATTCATGATGTTCAAAACTAACCTCACCATCTTCCCTTACAAACACCCCACACCTTATGGAACTTTTTTCAATTGACAACATCATTCGCTCCACAATTAGCCTCAAAACTCAGTCATCTTGAACATAACATAACCCTGTCCCTTGTTTCTCATATTAAAAAATTACAAATTTTAATATATTTTATCAGAAAATTACCTTTTGAATCAGTTCCTTCTGCTCCATTCCCATCGCTTCTAACCTATGCCTTACCTGGAACATTGCAAAGAGCTCCTGACTTGTATCCCATCTGCCACTTATCTTTCTCTACTACACACTACCAATTTAATTTTTCTAAAGCTCTGATCACATTTCATCTTTGCAAAAACCTTCAAAGCTTTACTACTGTCTCCAGACCAACTAAACACCTCTGGCCATGGTCCCAGGCTTTTCCTACTAGTATTCCCCTCTACATACTTACCCAGGCACTTTTCAAGTGACTCCTTATGATTGAAATATCCTTCCAATTTCAGTGGTTCAAATCCTGTGTATCCTTGGTCTGAGCTCAAAATGCTCCTCTCTTCCCTAGTCATCTTCCCTATGGATTCCTGCTGCATTTATCTGTGTCTCTTGTGACCTCTATTACTCCCACATTGTAGTAACGATGTACGTAGAGAACATGCCTTCTTTACTAAACCATAAGCTTCTTGAGGCCAGAATGAGTGTTTCACCTTTGTGTGCCCAACACTATTAAGAGATATGGTGGTTTGAAGCTGTATGTACACCAGAAAAACATGCTCTCAAATTTAATCCATTTCTGTAGGTGTAAACCCATCTTAAGTAGGTCCTTTTGATGAGGCTATTTCAGTTAAGGTATGACCCACCTCATTCAGGATGGGTCTTAATCCTATTATTGGAGCCCTTATAAGAGAATGAAATTCAGACAGAGAAAGTCACAAAGGAAGTAGTCAGAAGGGAGAAAAAGCCACAAGAAGCCAGAGACTGAACATCAACAGAACCTAGAAGAGAAGGGAGAGACCAGGAGATGCCACCATGTGACAGGGGAGCCAAGGATTGCCGAAGCCAGCCCCAGAACACCACAGTCTTCAGGAAGAAAGCATCGCCCTGACGACACCTTGATTTAGACTTTTCCCCAGCCTCAAACTGTGAGTGAATAAATACTGTTTAAACCATTTCATGGCATTTGTTTGAGCAGTCTAGGAAACTAAAACAACTGGGTTCTAGTATTAGTCCATTTTATAAATGAAACAACTAAGGCACAGAGATGTTTTGTAACTTGCCTGAAGTCATACAGCCAATAAGAAGCAGAGTACTCTGTGGCTTTCTGTGTCTGAATTTCATTCTCTTATAAAGGACTCCAAAAAAAAGGATTAAGACCCATCCTGATTGAGGTGGGTCAAATCCAGGTCCCAACACCTGACATTCAACACCCATGTATATCTGCCTCACTAAACTGTCAGAGTAATCCACAAAACAGATTACAGAGACTATCAGGATTTCTTGCGACACTTTGCTTTTTGCCATCTGATACTTCAAATGCAAGAGTTCCTCAATAATTTACCAAATGCAACAGTCCAACAGTCTCTCTTGTTTTCTCCTTGTACAGGTTCCATATTAGCAACAGGATCATCTTTTTGCCTTGGGTCCCACACCTTCACAGTTCCTGTTATAAGAAAAGTGAGTTGGCAAAATTTAGTAGTGAATGAAAATGTTTCATTTCAGCATTGTTTTCCTATGGCTTCCTGTGTCCGTGGTGATATTAGAGATGTTATGTCATACTTTTCTGACTTCTGATTGGATAAATTATATATAATATCAGAGAAATAACCCATACGTTACTATCTGACTTGATTTCCAAATTAACAGAAAGGCCGACATGCTGTTCCTATATTACCCACAAGGCATGACTGACAAGGCAAATGCAAATGTTATGTAATTAAAATCATGTCTTATTTTCTTTGTTTGAGCTTAAAATTAACGTGCTGTTTAATTTATTTAGATCATCAGTATCATTTTAATTTTAATTTTTTTTCTTTACTACCCACATAACCATTGGTATTTTTCTATACAGATGAACAAACTCTAAATTTTATATCTATAGTTTCTTATATGGGATTTTAAAATACTATATTACATATAATTAAATTTAATCTTCCTCTAGCAACAAAGAGGAAAATATTAAATACTATTAACAAATAATTTTTCCCAACTTAATTTCAACCCCCTCATTTTTAATTCAAATCACCAGACTAATAACACATGGTTTCACTGCCTATGAGAAATGCAAATAGATGTAATAAAATAGTTAAAAAGTAATTACCTGAGCTAGAATAGGAAAGGGGCAAAAAAATCTTTAAAATGGATAATAAACTTAGGAAAAGGGAAGATATCCCACTAGATTTATCTCCAATAACAGAATAAAGTTGGTCATTAAAAAGCTGCTTTAAAGGGGGAAAAAAAATCCCGCAAATGTGGCAAGAGGTTAATATGTAGTTCTACAGTGTTCATACAGGAAATTAAGATAAACATTAATTTCACAATAGTTAAATGAGCAAAGAACATAAACAGAGAATGCACAAAAGAAAATTAGTAAACATAGAAAGAAGTTAACATGAGTTGGGGGAAGCGGCTGTGGCTCAATTGGTTGGGCTTCCGTTTACCATATGGGAGGCCCCGGGTTCAATTCCCCGGGCCTCCTGGTGAAGGCAAGCTGGCCCGCATGGCGCGGTGAGCAAGATGATGCAACAAAAGGAGACAAGCAGACACAGAAAAATGCACAGTAAATGGACACAATGAGCACAAGCAGCAAGGGGGAGATAAATAAATAAAAATAAATCTTAAAAAAAAAAAAAAAATGAGTTGGAACTGAGTACCATTCTAATCTATAAAATTAGGAAAAAGAGAAAAAGAAAAATCAATGCTGGTGTGTAGGTTGGAAGTGTACTGACGTTGTAAATAAGGTACCATGAAAAGATTTGACAATATGTTTTAAAAATCATAAAATATGTTTACTCCAAAAGGGTTATATGCATGATGCTATCCATTTCTTCATTATTAACATATATATATCTATATATATACTTTTTGATATACTGGGGGCCGAGGATCAAACCCGGGACCTCATATGTGGGAAGCCGGTGCTCAACCACTGAGCCACATCGGCTTCCCTGAGTTGGTTTTTTCATTTGTTTCACTTGTTTTTGTTTTTTCAAGAGGCACTGGGAACTGAACCCAGGGCCTCCCATGTGGGAGGCAGGCACTCAATGTCTTGAGCCACATCCACTCTCCCGTCATTATTTTTAAGTCACCCTCCCAACAATAAACAAAAAATTTAAAGCAAACCCAGTGCTTATTAACAGGGGCTTGGTTAAGTACACCGTGATACATCCATCCATGTGATGGAATATTTATAGTCATTAAAATGGTCATTGTGAAAACTCTATGGAAACAACAACAAACACATACGACAAAATATTAAATGAAAAATTAAGATCAGAATCATATTCATACCACTAACTATGCAAAATTGCATATAGAACTGGAAAGGAAAACAGAAACATAGTGGTTTGTACTAGTGTGGCAGATTGAATGTTTTTTTCCTTCTATAATCTATGTTGCATTTATAATGAAAAAAAAAAAAAAGATTTCTAAAACATAGCCAGCTGGCTCTTGAGCAACTATCAAAAAAAATTACATTTCACTTTCTTTTAAAATGATCTCTTCATGGTCATAAGGAGCCATTAAAAAACTAGTCAAACCAACTAAGATACCAAAAGTCTCATGCACCCCTCATGAAGTAACGCAGAATTCTGCCTCGGCTCCAGGCATTCAGAACAGCTTTGGACACCTAAAGCCTTCTCTCCCGTTGGTCGCCGCAGGATGGAAAAGCAGAGTTGGTGCCCTTGGAACTCTATCTACAATGCTCAGTGGGTGGAACACGGAGCCTCAGTTTTCAACCAGCTGTCAATATGACAATTCTCACAAGTACTAATTCTGCTTTTTAAAAAAAGAAAATGAAAAGCTGCCACCCACATTATAACGTCAGCTGCCTCAAAAACCTATGAAGAAATTTTAAATCTTCAAGGTTCATAGGAAACTATCGTTCTTAGTAGTTGAACTAGCTCAACACTAAAATACTGCTTTGCCTCTATCTCAAAATATCCAAAAGTCTGAAACAACTGAGGTATATGCAATCAAACTTGCCTATTAAAAGTAGAAGTAAGATTGTTAGCTTTAGGAGGTCCAGATGACTGAGGAGGATTTCCACATAGAGAGAAGACAATATTGCATAGAGATTTTCTTTAAAAACACACACACTCACTGAAACTCTGACTCACCATCTCGGCTGCCAGTCACAATTTCAGGTGCTCCTTCCCCGATTCCTAGTCCACCTACACCATCTATAGTATTTATAATTTCCTTATGGCCCTTTACAGAATACACTGGTATCTCTGGAGCTTCCAAATTCCTGAGCAAATAGAACACAGATTCTCAGGTCTACTACATGTCCCAAACATTCAAGTCCACTATTAAAATTTAAGAACACACACACACGATATTTAGATTTTTGTTCAATAATACGGGGTTTTTACTATTAAGGTAATTTATACATTTACTTCAACATTTTTTTTCCTCCACTCCAGCGTCTTTCCAGCTCCTAGACTGAACTGTCATCATTCAACCTGGAATTCTAACTCCTGAGCCCACTTTCCTCAGTGTTGCTCAAAGATGATCTGAGTAGGACGTCCACGCATGAATTACCAGGGTTTGTGTGTTGTTTGTTAATAAATGCAGATTCATAGGTTCTTCCCCAGACATAATGAATCAAGATTTCTGGGATGGGGCCCCAAATCTGCTGACTCTTTGGTACACTGACATCTGAGAACTGCTTTAGAGAAAGAATAAATTAAAAATGATTTCAAATGCCTCCAAAGCAGGCCTCGATATTCTGATCTTGAGACCTTTCTGAAGAATAAAATATGAGTAGTGTTTACTTCGTATATATTTCTTACTTTACAATGTACTGTTTTCTCACAGAATTTCATGCTGATTTCTTTCAAATTATATATTTTTCAGTGGATCATCACACTGGCCACAATAATTACAGCCAAACTGGCTGAAGTTTGTCCATTCTGGGCTAGTCAAAAGAAAGGTATGCAGAAAGTACCTCTCACTGTTGTGCGAAATGATGCCTGGGTCAGGAGTAGTTCAACTAGGTAATGTTAATACATCCCTTTTCTTGCCTCACTCCATTTTCCCTCGCCTTTTGTTCTTTTTGAGCCTCTATCTACTTTTCTCTCTAAGTCAAAAGTCTTTTTTTGTTGTTGTTTTTTTAAGAATGTAACTATTCATGAAATGTAATCTCAACTTATTTCTGGGCCAAGACTTATTAGTAAAATCTCACTAATCAAAATTTGAGATCGTTCAGCCTAGTTTCAAGATGATGCTTATTTTTGTACTATCATTGTGAAAGGTCTATATTTAAAAGAACAAACTGTTTGTAGAGACTTTAAAACACTCTTTTTCTCTTTTAACATGAAATTACAGGATTTATCAATTAAAATAAGTCTGTAATACCTGAACTATACTAGGAAACTCTATTAGGAAGATGGTCAATATTATATTTGTTGTATATTCTTGTGATGAAATAAATTACATGTATTTATTTTTTTACCAAAGAAGTTATAGGTTTATAGGAAAATCATGCAAAGATACAAGTTCCCATTCACCTAACACCACTATTATTAACACCTTGCATTAGTGCATTGCATTTGTTGTAATTTGATAAAAGAATATTATTATAATTGTACTAACTATGGTCCATGATTTATATTAGAGTTCACTGTTTGTATTGTACAGTTTACATTTTTTAAAATACATATAATCTAATTCAGAAAGCTTTCCTTCAAATTTCTCTGAAAGTATATGACACAGCATGCATTCTAACAAAAGATAATTTAACTATTAATCAGTTAAACCAAGAGGAAATTAAAATAGCTTTTATTCTGTTTTATATTATGATTCCAAAAACAGATAAATATGTAAAGGCAATTTAATTTTATAATAAATTCTAAGTGAGAATCGGGAAGGTCATATTAGAAAACATGACATTACTATATACTTTAAATGATTAACATGAGATATTCCTGAAAAATAGTGGAATTTCAATTCATCCAACTCTAATTTAAACATGAAGAAATAGCTCTAAGTAAAACATTAAAATTAGAAGTATTTGACATACTTTTTTTCATTTTGGTCATTCAAAACAGGTTTATATTGATTTGCTCAACAGATGTGCTCCTAAAAATTTGTGCTTAAGATATTAGTTAAACCATTTAAAATTTAAAAAAAAAAAAGCAACCTTTAAATGAATCAGGGAGTTCTACATGTAAAAATAAAACAAAAAACAATTGTAAATAAACAACAAAAAAAATTGTAGTGTATCATTCTATAATGCAAAATCTCTTTCTGAAATGTAAATAATATCTAATTTTTCAGTGTTATAAATGGGCGTTTCCATATATTGTGTCCTTAAAGGCAGAGGTGGAATATACCTTTTAATTTACAAATGCATGACATTAAATGCTACCACTCAAACAGTATGTGTGAAACTACATACGGATAACATTATTTGAAATATATAAAGAAAAATAGATTAGGATTTTCAAATGGATTTTGAATGTGAAATCTAGAAACATTAAAAGCTAACTCTCACAATTTCATAAAATGTTAAAAATGAACAATGAAACATTTAAAATTAGAATTCTTTCTTTCAGAGGAAGAGTAACTAGACTATCAGAAAAATTGCTTATCTCATCTGTCTAATGCTGATTAAATAATCTTACCATATATGAAGGTTTCCATCAAAATCTCCAGTAGCTAAATATCTCTGTTGTAAAGATGTTGCACCAAATGTTCCACATTTAATGGGTTTGGCCTTTTCAATCTTGAGAGAAGGGAGAAGAAAGGATATATTATTTATGTAAGCAACTATTTATAATCCATAATATTTAAGGCACTGTTACGGGATTTAATAGCACACATACTACAAAAGACAATTAAAATATTTTCTGATAAAAATGAATATGCTTTTCCTTTGGTCATTTTTCTATAGTTTAAAAGCATATAACTGTCAAAAGGGAGAGTTTTAATTAGATTTTAAAAATCGTGCTTATATTCACCTTTCCTCTCATCTCATTAATGAGACATTGAAATGCTGACAACTCTACCATTCCCATTGATTTGCAAATATGAAAATTTCAGCATTTAATGTGGTATTCTTCCTTGAGATCCTCAGTAGAAATGAGAATGTAGCAAAGATAATATCTTTTCCAATGGCTGCAGGGACAAAATGTTTGTCTCTCATATATTTTTTCTTCAGAATTCTACAAACTGAGGATATGCCCCATTTCTCCAGATATTTGTATATCTCTGTCTACCAAAGGCACTGCTATTAGGACGGATCAGCCAATCTTTTGAAGTTTCTTTAATTTAAAAAGCTGTTGCTACAAACATTTTACATATTCACATCAGCAATACTACCATATACAAATGATCTGTTTAAGATATGGGCTTATGGTGAAATCACATTAAGAGAACTGAATCACCGCAAGGATCCTTGGAAATGATCCAGTACAATATCCTGTCACTGATGAGGTGACTGAAGCCTTGAACTTCACCTATTTAGCGAGCTCAGGGGAGCAGGTCAAGCTCAGTGATTGAGTGCCTGCTTTGCATGTATGAGGTCCCAGGTTCAATCCCTAGCAACTCCTTAAAAAAATAAATAACAAAAAACCACCAAAAATATTTAACGAGCTCTGACTATATGCAAGGCACTGAACTAGATAGGAGAGTTACAACGATGAGTGAGATGGTCCTTCCTCTCAAGGAGTTTACCATGTAAAAATCAGTATATAGTCACTACACCTTCTCCCACCCTTCCTCTGTCTTCCCTCCATCTCCTTTTACTTCCTGATGTTTTCCAGTTTTCTCACTACCCCCAAGTGCCCCCAAATCTACCTGCCCAGGTCATTGAAGTCCCTCCTAGAGTCTAACTGCTTTTTCTGCTGCCTTGGTTTCTAGAAACTCTGGAATCTGGATTTTGATGAGGCCACTACTTATACTCTAGCACACTCTAGCCCTGTGATACCACCTTCCATTACTTTCAGCCTCAACAGGGCAAAACTACTGAAACTAATCCTTCTTATTTCAGCTCTTATAATCTTTAAAATTTTTTATTCTTAAAGTTTACAAAAGTAATATATGCTCCTATAAAAGTTCAAACAAAAGAATGAAGGGTAATTTAAAGAAAGAAAAAAGAATGAAGGGTAAAAAGTGAGTCTGTTTAACAACTCCCCAGAAGTAATCCCATCCTTCTAGACTTTGTTCTACACATTTACAAGCAAACAAAACTTCAAGTCAAGGGGTATCAGTACATTGTTCTTTGACTTGATTTCTTTTCATGCAACAATATACCAGAAAAACTTTCTTCCCTCTGCAGAATTCTCCAGTTTTGGGGACTCTCCCCTTGTAACCCTTCAGCTTCTGAGCCAATCTTCATTGCTCACACTAGAGATGGGTTGTGTCAAATAATTTAAAAAAAAAAAATTCCCCTGCTGCTTTAAATGTTTGGTGGCACATTTCTATGTAGGGTATACATAATTTTCAAAGAAGAAAAAAATAAAGTTCACTTAACACTGAAACTGTAACTGAACTTTTTTTATTCAGGATTCAACTTTCTTTCTAATGCATAGGTGATCCAAGATGGCATCAGTTAATTCACAACATCAGAAAAGTGTTATTTATCGCAGTTATTTTACGAATTTTATGAAAAAGAGTATCTTAAAATGGGGCAACACTGAGGATCAAAATGTTGTCAATTTAACAATATAAACAGTTTCCAACTCCAAACTATGTGCCTCTTCCCATCCCAAATAAAAGTAACTGAAATAACATGTTGAAAGTGGTATAGCACTTAACCACTATTGGGGCACAATTTCTACAGATAAATTAATTCAGAGTTCCAACTTATTCCAACTGATGAAACAGTTACCTGACCCCTTCTCCCATTTTCACACTGGGTTTCCCCCAGATCTAACCCACTGATAATGACTCTGAAGGTCTGAGGCAAAGAGTGAAGACAGGCCTCTAGGGTAAGAAGCAGGTGGGCCCTGATGGATAGGAATATGGTTCCGGGAGACCAGGGGGATGAGGAGCTGCAGAGGTTGGGGGGGTGGGGGTGGATACTTGCATCATCCATCTGATACAACTCTCTGGGAAAATTCTTCTCAGAGAGGCACTGGGAAGACTGGTTGCCCATTTTCTTCTCTTCCACCAGCTAGGACCTTCTGCCTCCCATAATTCCATGCTATAACCTGGAATTTCTCTTCTCCCTAGGCCATGGCAGAGCTAAAAGCTAACCTGTATTTTTCAGACCCTACAGTAAGCACACAACTATTAAGATTTTCTAAAAGGTTTTCCTCCAGTTATAATAAATTGGAAGCAAAAACTTTCATCCCTATGTTATTCCTTTTCTTTCCTTTTTCCTTTAGAATAGAGAATCTTAAAATATGCTCCTGAAACACACTGATCTTGTGGCACTAACATAAAATAGGGAAATTTAAAAATTCACAAACACATACACACACAAATAGCCAATGGATGTGTTTTTCTCCAATTTAAGTTTTCTCCAACTTTTTTGGCATGACTGTTAAAAACTACTGGCAAAGGAACTTGAATGGGAAAAGCTGGAAATGAGGATAAAAAAGTGTATGTATAATCACTTGTGAGGTAAAGATCAAAATATGTGTAATAGTTAGATTTTTCTACTCAAAAAACTTCCTTGTGCAGAGATGGAATTGACTACTCCAATATTTCATGGTGTTCTAAAAATAGCACCACACTATTTGGACACTCTGACATCTGAACACACTTGAGAACTCCTATCTTAGAGGAAACCAAACTGAGAACCAGTCTACTTCTTATGGGCCCTCTACGAGGTATTTTCCCATTCACCATTGCATAGATCTAAAAGTGGGGCTTTATTACAAATATAAAGGAGTGAAGTAAAATGGATCTATCTTTAGAGACACTCCTAGACTCACAGGAGTAACACTAAGGTGTTTGGTATTCAAAATGTACAAAGCCTTGTGAAATCTGGCCTTGCGTGTCTCTATGACCTCACTTCCTGCTACTCCTTTTCTCTACTACAACACTCCTGCCACATCTGCTTTCTTTTTCCTTTTCAGACATATTAACACCATTTCCACCTCAGGACATTTGCATTTGCTGTTGCCACTGCTTGGATTGCTCTTCACCCAGATTGTTATGCCTCCTCTCTCATTCATATTTCAGTTTAAATGTCACCTCCTCAAAGAGGTCTTCCCGGCTTCTCCAATCTGCAGTGGACCCCCCCACACTCTCCCAATCACTATCTCCTCGCCCTGTTTAATCTCTTTACTGCACTGACTACCAAAATTATTTATTCATTTGATTATTTATCTTCTCCCTTTCTAGAATGTGAACACCATGAAAGTGAGGTCCTTGGATAATTTGTTCAATACACAGTAGATGCTCAATATTTGTTGAATGAAGGTGTAAATGAACATTTATTAATCTCTAAATCCTAGTGCTGGGGAGACAGAAACCTCTGCTGGAGTTCCTTTTCTCCTTATACTATCACTATAACCGTGTTTTCACGTCCCAACACTCTGACATACCTTACAGTTCCCAGTGTCATTCACAGGCATTAATGAAACTAGCATCCATATATTGAATACCCACACACCAGATACTTTCCGAGATGTTCTTCTAGACTCAGACAGTCCTTCTCTTTTTAAAACATACAACAATGCAAAGTAAGAATTTGGAATGCCACCTTCAAGATGAGGGTTCAGAGGACTAAGTGACTTGCCCAAGTTCCCAAGAGCCAGGTAGACTCCAAGCTCTTTTCACTAAACTAAGCTGCCTACGGGCCCATATGCAAATCAACCAAATATATACTTTATTATGTGGTCCCCATTCTGTAAACCTGAGAGTCATTAGTAAGAAGTACCAAATAAATATTTCAATCCTGAAATTGGCTGGTGAGGTAAATAGGACAGGCAAGAATTACTTTCAGATTTCCTCCTTTGGCTTTTACAAGATACATATACATGGTATAATGCTTCTCTCATCTTCTCTTTTCTCTCCTTAAATCAAAGGAACATAGATTTCTAGATATTAGTGGGATATTTCGCAAGAATCAAATTAAACTCAAAATATATAAACATTAAATAAACTCAAAAGCATAAACAACATTGTAATTTGCATGGCAGCAATGACTGCACTTTGTCAGCTCAGAATAGCTGAGGTAGGTGGGCCAATGGATTTATGAAAGCAGGTATATTTTTGCTGTCCTTAGACATTCATGGAAATCATAATAGTAGCTAAATTAAGAGAGGACACTGGAGTGAAGCTAGTTTTTTATAGTTCATGAAAGGCTTCCTGCTCCATTAAATATTTTAGCTTTGGAAAGAACAGATGAAAAGAATTAGGTGGTCACTTTAAATTTTCTTGCTAGAAAACTGGTTAAAAAGTAAGATCTATTTTGCAAAATTTGTTGCACAAAGAAAATTAGTACATATTAATATTTGTTATAAGAGACTGAAAATGACCATAATGATGGTCAGATTTAACTTAGGTGTTCGTTCTTTGCTATAATAATAAATTAACATTATAAAGAAGCCCATGATGGATAATTCCCGAGAGCTATTTTTGTTCTGTCTGTGGGTGGGTCTAGTACAGCCTGTCAGTATTTCCTCCTCCACATCCTGAAACAACTTAACATTAAAAGGTTTAGTCAACCAAATGCTAACAAGCAGTGAATTCAGTGGCACAGGGGCTAAAAAGGCAGAATTTTATTAGCTTATTATTTATTTTTATAGTATAAACATCCACAACCATAATTATATCTTTCAGGGCCACCACTAGCCCTTTGTGCCAATTAGAAAAAACTTGCCCTTTATAAGCTGATGAAGTCTTACCCATGTAAGACTTGATGAGGCACAAAGAGATGGATTTCAATCCCACTTGGAATTCTTGGCCAGGCACCATTGAGTGGTGCAAGAAACTGCTCACCCATACACGGGAAGCCCTGCTCTCTAGTCCCTATCTATCTTCTTCCCACCAAGATAAGGAAGACATCAACAAAGACTGATGGCTTCCTTCACATGTTTTAATCCTGGATGCATGGACTTTGGAGCACATGACTTGAAGTAATCCCACAATGGTCAAATCAAACATGTTTCATAATAATTAATCTAGCCCAATGATTCTCAACTCTGGTTCCCATAAAAATCACTTAGGAGAAGTTTAAAAATACTGATGTCTAGGCCTCTTTCTAGTCTAGACTCATTGCAGCAGAATTTCTAGGGGTGGGGCCAAGGCATGAATACTTTAAAACACAAAAACAAACAGCAACAAAACACATTCAGGTGGGCCTGATACACAGTAAGGGTGAAGAATCACTGAGTCTGTATTTCACCTATTTTCTTTTCCATTGCACTATCATAGCCAAATACAGTGTAAGTTCTTAGACGTGTTTTTGAGACAGTAAGCTCCTTAGGGGAAGAGATTAATCTTTCACATACCTTTAGTCCTTCTTCAGCATTGTGCCTTGAAACAGTGGAATCTTTGTAGATAGTTAAAGGTAGAAAAAAAGAAGACCCCAAAGGATACAAGTGAAAATATAAAAAGTAGTAATTTTTGTGGTTGAGATCATGAGTAATAGTAAATTTCTGTTTTATCCTATCTGTATTTTTTAAATGATCTATCATGAACACATATTACTTTTGGTAAAAAGCAAAATTATTAAAAAAAAAAAAAACTTGTTAGAATTCTCTAGACTCTCTACAAAAGACAAAGGGCAATATTTCAGTTTATGGAATAAGTGTATTCCTGAAATGTTCACAAATCATATATAATTGAAAAGCCCAAAGTCTGCAGATGCTCTGTAGTTTAGCTTCGATTGACATTTGTTTCTGATACTTCAGTTTTAAGTTTCTCTCTACTATTCCAATGTTTCCCATTTGTTCAACCCCAAATAATATTTAATAAATCAATATTAATTCCCCAAGTTATTTCCTATTTACAGACACACATTCACTCATTCTTTTAACAAATATTTATTGTGTGGCTGCCCCTTACAAACACACTAAAGAAAGGCACTGACCTTACCCTCCAGGAGCTTACAATCTAGTTAGACAGAATGTATATTCCTGACACAGATTAGTCCTAGAAGAATACAGCACAAAGAAAAGCTAATTTGTGTGGGCATCAGGAAAGTTTTCATAAATCAGATCATCTGACTTGGACATTTGAATAGCAACAGGTGACAGAAGGCTAAGTGGTGAGCAACATAAGCAAAGGTGGAAAAGAACAAGCCATGTTTAGGAATTCTGAGGAGACTGGCTAGAGAAGACAGACTGAACACGAACACAGGCAATCACGGAAATTTAACGTGGATGGGCCTATATATATTTTGCTTGTCTGAACTGTATTCATCCTTTAACGCCGGTTTAAAACCCCCATCTCAAGCAAGCAGATTCTCTCCATAGCTTTTGGTTCCTGGCGTTCTCAATCTTCCCAGCACTTGTGGTCTGCAGAACCCTAACCACCTAATTATGCCTGCTAAGTCCGGTTTTGCCACACTCTGTTTAAAACCCTTCAATGATGTACTATTTCTCTAAGAATAAAGGCATAAATCCTTTAAATGGCCTACAGATTTTGCAAGGTCTGGTTCCTGCTTACCCCCTCTTGCTTCTTAAAATTCTCTCCCACCACTAGGCTTCGGCAATAGGTTGTTTTCTCTGGATACCTCATCCTCCACTCCCAGTTTGGCCTGGTTAGCGTCTACTCATCCCAAATCCGTTTTACTTTCACAGAACTGTGTTCCTTTATTTTAAAGAATTCATCTCGCTTTGTATTTATTCATCTTTGATTTGATTATTTAACCCATTATCTTCCTCACTAGAATATGAACTCCATGAGATTGAAGACATTGCCATTCACTTGCTTGGAATAACAAGTGAATGACACTTGTTCAAAGAATGAATAAACGTATTTGGATGAATGCTTCAACTACACTACAGGCTTCCTGGGGTTAGGGATAGCTTTGACTTGTATGAAAAAGCAGTTTTATGACATGGACTTAGTAAAGGGCTCTCCGCAAACAACTCGGATCTGCCTCGAAAGGCCTTGGATTTAGACGAGAACTTTCTTAACGTCACATTCCATAGACCTCGCGCTGGATTGCGCTGAGGGTGGCTGGAGGAAGGGACCGGCTAGACGCGGATGAACAAGCCCGCGGATGAGAATTCAGGACTCGAACCAAAGCGCTTTAACAGGTAAGTATTCCTCAGTCTGCGATCAGCTTACGCTGGTCCCGCGCAGCTCGAGCTGTGCTTTTGGGGGACGCTGGACGAAAGCTGTAGGCAAAGAGGAATGCAGACCCCAGGATTGGCACTTGCCCCCCAAGGGCAGTCCCAGATCCTGGAACTAGCCAGTCTCGACCCGGCACCCACCTCCCGAAGCAGCTTCAGGTCTCCGTGCTGGATCTCGTACAGCTGAATGACGCCGGTGCCCCGTGGGAAGTTGCCCAAGGTCACAAATTTGGCGCTGCAAGGCACCCACTTGCAGTCAAACACCGTGTAGTTGAGGCTTTTCTGGATATGGGCGATGATCTGCGGCTTCTCGAAAGCCGACATGGCCTAACAGATTTCACCTCCAGTAACTGCCAGCTCCGGACCGTGACAAAACACTAACCAGGATACCAGACTCCAAACATTAATGACAGTTTGTCCCTCCCGCTTGCCGTACCTCTCCCCGTGACGTCCTAGAAAGTTGTATTTAGTTATTTAACAAAAAGCCAGATGCACTACTGAGATCACACAAAATTTCCCTTCACCGATGGCACAAACTTTTTGCCACCATTATTCACTGCCTTTCGCACATATACAGGATAGATATTACATAATGGTTTTGGCTATGGGTTGTGCAGCAAGAGTAGGTCATAAGAATTAGGCATATTTTAGGATAGACCCGCAAAAAAAAAAAAAATCCTGCTTCAGGACCCCTGAGTGGGACTTCTTAGGAAAGAGGGCGGAGCCCTGGGACTGGTTGGCGATCGCTGGGTCCTTCGACATACGCCTGCGCAGTGAAGCTGCGCACGTGTTCCAGCCGGAACAGCCTACCTGGGCTGGAGATTTCTGGGAATGGAAGCTGAAATGGAGGCACAGAGTGCTGGAGCCGAGGATGGCTTCACCCAGGTCACCCGCAAGGGTGGCCGGCGGGCGAAGAAACGGCAAGCTGAGCAGCTTTCCGCGGCTAGAGAGGGCGGGGACGCGGGCCGTATGGACACGGAGGAGGCCCGGCCCGCGAAGAGGCCCGTCTTCCCGCCCCTCTCTGGGGACGGGCTCCTGGTATAGGCGGGGACCGTGGGACTGTAGCGGGGCTGGGACCAGAGGCCGGTCAAGCCGGTGGCCTCTCTGGGTAATGTTAAAGCTGAGGCGGCTCCTCTGGTGTGAGAGCTTCTCCTAGAGAAATGACACCCCTGAAGTTTAACTAGTTCAGTTTAAAAGATTGTGACTCACAATTGTCGTTTTACAATTGCACTCCCACCCCTCCAGACGTCTCCTGAGTTGTGTGTTCTTTTATTGTAGGGTGGGAAAGAAGAAACTCGGAAAATTCCAGTCCCGGCTAACAGATATACGCCATTAAAAGAAAACTGGATGAAGATATTTACTCCTGTTGTAGAACATTTGGGACTTCAGATACGCTTTAACTTGAAATCAAGGAATGTAGAAATCAGGGTAAGGAGAATGTCAGTTATTTCCAAATAAACTATGGTTTCTTCTACAGCAGAGGTTCTTAACCAGGGGTCTGTGAGCTTGAATTGAAATTCAAAAAAAAAAAAAAAAATTCTTGTGGGAACGTGTTGGTGTGGGTGTGATATATTTTTAAAATAATACACATTATAGTGTGGACTTAGTAAGGGGTCCATAGTTTTTAACCTGAGTAGCAAATGGGTCCGTGGAACAAAAAAGGTTATGAACCCCTGTTCTACAGGGATCAAGGATCAATTTTTTTTAATGTGACTTATTTTGTTAAGTGGTTTTCTTCCAGTTTTCTAATATATCATAATGCATTTGAACTTCTCAAATGCCTTCAAAGTCTACATTCAACACAACTATTAATTGAATTCCTAAGTTAGGTCTAAGATCATACCAAGATAGTGACTATGCTGGTGTGTATATTTTATAATGTTGAATTGTGCTGAATTGAGAAAGGACTGAGGAAAACTATGTAACATACATTGTTATAAGCAATGGTTTAGAGCAGGGGTTCTTAACCTTTTTTGTTCCTTGGACTCCTTTACCAGTCAGGTGAAAACCATGGACCCTTTCTCAGAATGTAGCGGCAGATAGTTTTATGACACTCAACTAGCATCAAGTCTAACAACTACCGTAATTTCGAAGTATGGATGAGCGTGATTTTTCGAGATATGCAACAACTGTAATGTGATATGAAATGAATACTACTGTAATTTATTGCATACATACATAAGTGAAGGAAATGCTAGATTTCAGTTAGAGGTCAGAGAAAATAAAGATAATAAGTTGACTTTTTCAAATCAAGCTCACAGACCCCCTTGTTAAGAACCCTTGATTTAGAGTCCGGTCACAGCAATACAGGCACTTTATATAGTAATGCTTTTCTCTTGGAAAAAAAAATATATATATTCTCTTGAGAATAACGATAAATGAATATTCATTTTATGGTGTCAGTCCAGGAGTTAGGAATTTAAAATTGACTTTGGGCCTCTTTATCTGGGTACCAATTTGGTATCAGAATTGATAACCAAAATTAATTATGTCTTCTTTATTGAGGATTCTTATGCAATCATTATGATTGGTATAGACTCATCTCTGTTGATAGAATATGATGAAACAAAGCAGAGGGACACTAAATAGTTGGTAAAGTTTAAAATGTCATAAAAGTTGACAGTAGAATCGCTGTTTGTTCCCATTGCCACTCTCAGGTTTTTATGGTTTTATGCCAAGACTTCTTGTTTCCTTATAAATTTCCTTTGCTTTGTTGATTTAAGTCTCTTTTTCCTCAAATTCATAGACTCCAGTCCCAAGTTGGTGTCACATTATCTCTTTGAACATTTCTGTTCCCATACTTGGGGTGGCTTTGCCCTCTTAAGGCTTTCTCCTCCCTACTCCCTTCTTCCTACTTCAGCTCCAGTCATCCCTCAAGTTCTAGCTCAAGTTCTTCCTCTTTTATAATTGTTCCATTTTTCAATCATTTCTTCAGTGCCTAACCTTTTGTTATGCTTAATTGACTTATGTATTTCAGCATCATCAATTGGAATTCCACAAACATTTGTCTGCTATATACCGGACACATGGTGGTACTTTGACATGCACTACATTTGGTCTTTAGGACAGCCCCGATAGAGGGGATATATTCCCATCTCAGATATATGAGGAAACTAAATATCAAAGGAGTATTTTGCCCAAACTCTTCAAGCTAATGAGTGAATCTTGATGCTATAATAGACCCCTCAGGATTTTCCATTTTTACGTCCTTATTTTACAGATGAGAAAACTTAAACCTAGAGTATCTATGGGACTTGCCCAAGGCCAGATAAAGAATTGGAACTAGGATCTAGTTTTAAATGTGCAAGTCCAAGGTACTTTCCCTCTACACAATTCTGTGTGGTTTTTTAATTTGTCTAGTATATGATCTCCTTAACTAGATTGTGAGACTATGTGGAAGAGTGGAAATAACTGTTTTAGAACCAGACTTGTGGGGAGCAGATATACTTCGAGTGGTTGAGTGCCTGCTTCCTGTGTGCAAGGTCCTGGGTTCAATCCCCAGTACCTCCTTAAAAAAAAAGTCAGACTTGTGTTTGAATCTTAACTTTTTCACTTCCAGTACATTAGTTTCCTCAAATATAAAATGGGGTTTTAGCACTTAACATGCAGTGTTGTCCTGAAGATGAGAGTTAGTGTGTAAAGAACCTTGTGCAGTGCATGCCGTTTACAGTGGTAAGCATTTTATGAATGATGGCTACTGCTCTTATTATTGAATAAACAAACACTTGACGGCAGGATCCCTGCTTAAACCATTCTTGGTTTCCCCTTCTGTACCCAGCATACAAGTAGTTAGGACTGGAGTTGTTGCTTTGAGAGACATCATCATATAAATGATCGTTGAAGTCTTGAAATTAGAATAGTGCTCCAAGAGAAGGCTGAATTGAGGGAGAAAGAAGAGGACCAGTTTGGGCATTGAAGGGAGGCCAGAAGAGAAAGGTGCTTCAGAATGAGCACCTGGGTTGTGTCAGAGAATCTTACCGTTAATCGCAGAGTCAGATCAGTGGCATAGTGAAGTCCTTTGACAATCTTCCGGTGGAACTACCTAGCACCAGAACTGGGGAGGTTTGTTTTGCAAATTAAAGATGTTGCTTGTCCCTCCAAAAACTTGGGTCGTAGTGAATATATTGGGGAAGGGTGGTGGCAAAGGAAGTGATAGTAATGGGAAAGTTCATTCTTAAGTGTTTTTGCTAGAATGTTATCTTTATTTCATCCCCAGTTGTAGTTTGTGCTTTTTTTTTTTTTTAACAGACTTGTAAAGAAACCAAGGACGTTAGTGCTCTGACAAAAGCAGCTGATTTTGTGAAAGCTTTTATTCTTGGATTTCAGGTGGAGGTGAGTGATTGCAAGACATCTAAAATGGAGACTTGAAAAATATTCAGTGTGACTGGTTTAGTGAATTTGGGCATTTTTTAAAATGTGAATTTTCTAGCCTTACAAATTTAAGTTTAGCAAATGCTTTCTGCTTCACTCATTCTCAGATATCTAAATGGAAGGGCCTTTACAATATTTACTTTTTATATTATAGGATGCACTTGCCCTCATCAGGTTGGATGACCTTTTCCTAGAGTCTTTCGAAATTACAGATGGTGAGTATATGGTGGTTTTTTCCTGGGAAATATGTCTTTTTGTGGTGTTGAATTGTGACTCTTGCTTTTCAAATAACATCAAATGAGCTGTATTATTAGCAACTTTAAAAACTGTAAATAGAGCATTCAGTAGGAAAATTGAGTTAACGATTAAACTTGTTTTGTGGAAGTGGATGGTGTACTGGAATGAATACCCTTTGAGGTATTAATTTTCTTGTTTAGTTAAGCCTTTAAAGGGAGACCACCTCTCAAGGGCAATAGGAAGAATTGCTGGCAAAGGAGGGAAAACCAAGTTCACCATAGAGAATGTGACCAGGACACGAATAGTTTTGGCTGATTTGTAAGTATCCAGTTTTGAGAAAATTGCCATAATTTATATTTGATTTTCTGGTTTTTTTAAAATAGTCGTTCAGATTGTATTTTATGCATAATGTCATCGCTAAATCTTTGCCAGTATATTGTTCTGGATAAGTAGATAGTCACCTGTTTTGAAAGCAGATTAAGTTGAGAAAATTTCAGAATTTATAGTGTTTTTCCTCAGTTAGCAAAGAGGAAAGTGATTAAGAGTCACTATGAAAAGAAATTTTGTTATAGAACTAGGCCTAACACACATATAGTACACGATACCCAACAGCAGCAGAATACACATTCTTCTCTAATGCACTTGAGTCATTCTCCAGGATACACCATACTGTGACAACAAACCAAGTCTCAATAAATTTAAAAATACTGAAATCATACAATGTATTATTTCTGAGAAATCAGTAACAAAGGAAGAACTGGAAAATTCACAAATACGTGGAAATTAAGCAACACACTCTTAACCAATGGGTCAAAAAAAAAAAAAAATAGAGATTAGGAAACATCTTGAGGCAAATGAAATGAAAACACAAAATACCAAAACAAAGGCAATGCTGAGAGGGACGTTTATAGCTCTAAATGTTTAAATTTAAAAAGAGGAAAGAGATCAAATCAGGGCCCTATCTTTGCAACTGGAGGATCTAGAAAAACAAGAGCAAAATAAACTCAAAGTGAACAAAAGGAAGGAAATAACGAGGATTAAAGCAGAGACCAATGAAATAGAGAATAAAAAATGACAGAATCAACAAAACCAAAAAATAATTCTTTGGAAAGAATAATAAAAGTGGCAAACCTTTAGCTAGACTGACAGGACACAAGTATCTAAAATCAGAAATGAAAGCGGGGCCATTACTATTGACCCTACAGAAACAGAAAAGATTATAAGAGGATACTATGAATGGCTGTACACCAACAAACAGATAGCCTAAGTGATATGGACAAATTCTTAGAAATACACAAATTGCCAACACTGATTCAAGAAGAAACAGAACATCTCAACAGACCAGTGATAAGTAAAGAGACTGAACCAAACATCAAAATATCCCAACAAAGAAAAGCCCAAGACCTGATGCCTTTACCGGTGAATTTTACCAAACATTCTAAGAATTAACAGCAATCCTGCTCAAACTCTTCCAAAAGAATTGAAGAGGAAGGAACATTTCCTAACTCATTCCAGGAAGCCAACATCACCCTAATACCAATGCCAGATAAAGATACCACAAGAAAATTACAGAACAGTAACCCTCATGAATATAGATGCAAAAATCATCAACAAAATACTAGCAAACTGAATCCAACAGTACATTTAAAGAATCCTACGGGGAAGCAGGTGTGGCTCAGTGGATAGAGCCCCCGTTTACCATATGGGAGGCCCGGGTTCACATCCCGAGGCCTCCTTGTGAGGGCACGCCGGCCTGAGCAGTGCGGTGGGCTGATGCAGCAACCTCACGGCAGGAAGTGGGTGTGGCGCAATGGATAGAGCACCCATTTACCATATGAGAGGCCCTGGGTTCGCTTCCCGGCACCTCCTTGTGAGGGCAGGCCGGCTCGCGTGGCGTGGTGGGCTGATGCGGCAAGACCTCACAGCAAAGGGGAGATAAGCAGACACAGAGAAGACACGCAGCGAATGGACACAGCAGCACAAGCAGCAAGGGGGGGATAAATAAAATAAAATAAATAAATCTTTAAAAAAAAAAAAAAAGAATCCTATGCCACGATCAAGTGGTATTTATTCTAGTTATGGAAGGGTGATTCAGCATAAGAAAATCAGTGAATAATATACCACCTTAAAAGAATGCAGGACAAAAACCACATGATTATCTCAAGTGATGCAGGAAAGGCATGTGACAAAATCCAGGCCCCTTTCTTGATAAAAACACACAACTAGGAATAGAAGAAAACTTCTTCAGCTTGACAAAGGACATATATGAAAAACCCACAGCTGACATCATACTCAATGGTGAAAGATTGAAGGCTTTCCCTCTAAGATCAGGAACAAGACAAGGATGCCCACTGATACCACTATTAATTCATCATTATACTGTTCTAACCAGAGTAATTAGGCAAGAAAAAGGAATAAAAGGCATCCATCTTGGAAAGGAAGAAGTAAAGCCTTCCCTATTTGTAGATGACATGATCCTATATAGAAAATCCTGAAAAATCCACAGCAAAGCTACTAGAACTAATAAAGGAATTGAGAAGAGTGGTGGAGTACAAGATCAACATGCAAAAATCAGTAGTGTTTCTATACACTAGTAATGAACACTCTGAAGACAAAGAAGAAAAATTCCATTGATCATTCCAACAAAAAGCATCAAATATAAACCAATTTACTAGGACTAAATTTAACCTAGAATGTAAAGGACTTGTATATGGAAAACTACACTGCCGAAAGAAATAAAAAAAGACCTGAATAAATGGAAGGACACTCTTTTTCATGGATTGAAAAACTAAATATTGTTAAGATGTCAGTTCTACCCACAGTGACTTACAGATTCAGTGCACTCCCAGTCAAAATTGAAACAGCCTTGGCAGAATTGGAAAAGCCAATCATCAAATTTAACGACTTGAGGAACCGCCAGACTGTTTCCAAAGCAGCACCATTTTACAATTCCACCCACAAAGAATGAGGGTTCCATTTAATATGCAAGAAACACATCATTACTGTTAAAAATTATAAAATGCAGATAAGCATAAAAGAAAAATAAAAAATATAACCCCACTACCCAAAGGTAACCCCT